>RJWJ010004504.1:0-74243 GCA_004363605.1 Indri indri
TAGTTGATTTTTGTGTAGTGAAATGTTTGAATTCCTTTCTCATTTACTTTGTGTATATTTGATATCTATTTTCTTTGTGGGTACCAGGATGATGACATTGAATATCATAAAGTTATACACTTAGAATATACATTCAGACAAGCTCAACCTAAATAACATACAAAAACTCTGGTTCTTTACATCCATGACCCTACTCCTTACAGCAGTTGTTGTCACAAAATTATATCTTTATACCTTGTACCTCCAAAACCATAAGCTAATCATTTTTGGAAATGCACTGGTCCCTTTAGTTATGTAGAAAAAATGTGGAGTTAAAAAACAAAGTTGTCATAACATTAGCTTTTAGAGTAACAATTGCATTTTTTTAAAAAAAATATGTTAGTGTCTTAAATCATGTTAGAAACAAAAAACGCAGTTTCAAACCATTGTTATAATAGCAGGAGCTTTTGTAATTGCGCATGTATTTACCTTTAACAAGATCTTTATTTCTTTACATGCCTTGAAGTTACTGCCCAGTGCTTTTTTCACTTTGACCTGCAGGACGACCTTCAGCATTTGCCGAATCGCAGGTCTAGTGGTAATGAGTGCCCTCAGGTTTTGTGTATCTGGGAATGTCTTAATTCCTCCCTCATTTTTGCAGGATATGAGATTCTTGATTGAGTTTATTTGTTCTTTTACCACTTTGAATATATCGGCCCACTACATTCTGACCTCCAGAATGTTTCATGAGAAATCTGCTGATAATCTATTGAGGGTCCCCTGTATGTGATGAGTTACTTCTCTCTTGATACTTTCAAGATCCTCTGGCTTTGGCTTTTGACAGTTTGGTTATGTGTCTCAGCGTGGAGCTCTTTGAGTTCATTCTACTTGGAGATCGTTGAGTATTTACATTTCATCAGATTTGGGAGGTATTCAGCCCTTTTTTCTTCATTCTCTTTGCTGCTTTCTCTCTCTCTTCTCCTTCTAAAACTCCCGCAGTGTGTCAGTTGATCAGTTTGATGGCGTTCTACAAATCCCATATGCTCTGTTCACTTTTCTTTAGTCTATTTCCTTTCTGTTCCTCAGACTCAATAATTTCCATTGTCATATCTTCAAATTGATTTATCCTCTGCCAGCTTAAATCTGCCTTTGAGTCTCTGTAGGGAGTTTTTTATTTCAGTTATTGTACTTTTCAGCTCCAGAATTTCTGTTTTGTTTCTTTTAGAATTTCTATCTCTGTATTAATATTCTTTATCAATATTAATTATTAATATTATTTATTAATATTTAATAATATTTGTATGAACAAAATACAATCTTCATTTTGTTCATACATTATTTTCTTAACTCTCTCCATGCTTTCCTTTAGTTCTTTGAGTATCTTTAAGACATTGTTTTAAAGTGTTTTCTAGCACATCTGTCATAGGTCTTTCTCAGAGACAGTTTCTGTTGGTTTATTCCTTTCCTTTCAGTGGGCCATACTTTCCCATTTCTTTGTATGATTTGTGATTTTTTGTTGAAAACAATATTGAATCTAATAATATGATAATTCTGAAAAGAAGATTCTCCTCTTTCCCCAGGGTTTACTGTTTTCTATTTTTATTTTGATTGTTATAGACTGTCCCTGTACCGAAGATCAGACTTAGGTATAAACTTAAGGTCTTTTCAAGTCTTTTCTGAGCCTGTCTTTCCCTGGGTATGTACGTTTATTTTCCGCTGTGTATGTTGTAGCTTTTGAATATCCAGTCCTTAATGTCTGTATCCCACAAAAGGAAAAAAGAAAAATGGAGGGTAGAGGGAAATGGTGTTGGCTCTTTTAATCCCCTGGAAGTTATAGTTCATTAAATATGAAATGTCCAACTTCTAATCAAAAGTGTAGTTTATTATATCTCAAACAAGAAGCAGTACAATTAATCAAAGTGTGCACCCAAACTATTGACACAGTTTGCCATCTTAACGGTAACTTGTTTATGCCAGCAGCAAAAAAGCCTGAAGAGTGAGTGGCGATGAAATCACAAAAGGCTTGTTAAGAATTGAATTTTTCCTTTCAAGAAGTGGTCCAAAGCCTGTAAGAAGTGGTAGTAAGTTGGTGCAAGGTCTGATGAATACAGTGGATGACAAAGAGTTTCCAAGTCCAGCTGCTGTAGTTCGAGCAGCATTGTTTGTGCCACACGAGCGTGGTCGAGTGTTGTCCTGCAAGAGGATTGGCCTGTCTCTATGAACCAATCTCGCCCACTTAATCACAAGCATCCTCATAATTTCATCCAATTGGTTGCAGTAGACATCTGCTGTAATCCATTGACTGGGGTTCATGAAGCTGTAGTGGGTAACACCAGTGCTGGACCACCAGACACAGTTAGCTTTTTTTGATGAACATTCAGTTTTGGACTTCATCTTGATCCAACCATTGTGCCAAATGCTTGCAATTGTCAAAAAGAATCCATTTTTCATCATATATAATAATACGGTGTAGAAATGGTTCGTCTTTATGTCATAAAGGCAAAGAAAGACAAGCTTCGAGATGATTTCTGCATTGACACTCGTTTAATTCATGCGGAACCCATCTATCCAGCTTCATTTAGTTTCAAATAGTCCAATATTGTTGGAATAGTAACGTCAAACCTTGCTGCTAATTCACAAGTAAGTTGAGATGGATTTGCTTCCATTACAGCTTTCAGCTCATTATTATCCACCTTGGCCTCAGGTCATCCACATGGCTCATTTTCAAGATTAAATCATCAGAATGGAACTTGTCAAACCATTGACATACTGTGCATTCATTAGCCACATCCTTCCCAAACACTGTTGATATTTCAAACTGCGTGTGCTGCGTTGGTTGCAAGACAGAACACATAATCAAAAACAACAAAAATTTTTGACTTATCCGTGGTTTCACAAAAATTGCTCTAAAAAACAATTTGAAAGATAATCACAAGCCAAAGCATGTGTTTGAAACACTGAGGATGCACCTTCACAATAAAAATAAAACAAGAAATGTCAAAGTGAAATGTCAGAGATAGCAACTACCACACTTAGCAGTTAAGGAAATCGGACAGTTCAGACTTAGTAATCTTAATCCTTCAGCTGGATGGGGAGGGGGCCTGCTGCAATGGGCGGGGGCAACAACAATGACTCCCACCTCTCTGCACCTGGACTGGAAACAGCAACCAGCAGTCAGAGCACAGTTCCTCAATGTTTTGAGGACAAGTGCCTTTTCCCTCACTTGGCTCCTACAAACTCTGTGCAAGTTTCTTCAAGGACACATGCTCAGCTGCCTAAGGGGGATGGGTTGCTACTACTGTGCTCAGAGCTAACATGGACTGAAATTAACCTCATTTTACCATCCAAACCTTAGCCTAGACGTTGCAAGCCTTCAGTAGACCGCAGAGTTTCAAAATAATGACGTCAGACAGCTTCTGCCAATGCAATTGCTGTCTAGGTAGAGAGACATTCCTACCTCACTGTCTTCCCTTGGTCCCCTGTCTGTAATCCTCCTCTTCATCCCTGACACTTTTCTTTGATAATTTCCTTGATCTACTTTGTCTAAAATTAATATAGTTATTCCTTCTTTATTTTGATTAATGTTAACATGGCATGTTGTTCTACATCCCTATACCTTTAATCTGTGCCTTGATATTTAAAGTGGGTTTCTTATATGTAAAATGTAGTTAGGTCTTTTTTTAATTCACTCTGACAGTCTCTGTGTTTTAATTAGTATATTTAGACCATTGACATTTAAAGTGATTATTGATATAGTCGAATAAATATCTATAATATTTATTACTACTTCCTATTTGCTCTCTTACTCTTTGTTTCTTTTTTGGCCTTCCATTATTCCTTGACTTCTCTTGTTTTAACTGAGTCTTTTATACGATTCCATTCTTTCCCCTCTCTTAGCATGCGAACATTTCTTCCTTTTTAGCTTTTTTAGTGGATGCCCTTGAGTTTGCGGTACACATTTACAGCTCATTGATGTCCTCTTTCAGGTAATCCTGCGCCACTTCCTGGGTAGTACACGTACCTCGTAACAGTGTTCCTGTCCCCCTCCTGTCGTGGTGTCATTAACGTTGCTGATATTCATTTCGCATTGCTGGTATAAGGCTGCAGCTCACTTATCCATAAGCTGTGATCACTAAATGCATTCTTGCTCTTGTTTTGAACAAACTGTTACCTATTAGATCAATTAAGAATCAGAAAAATAAAATATTTTATTTTATCTTCATCAATTCCTCCTGTAATGTTCTTCCTTTATGTAGATCCAGGTTTCTGACCTATATCATCTTCCTTCCTTCTGAAGAATTTTTCTTAACATTTGTTGCAAGCCAGGTCACAAAATCCCTCAATTTTTGTCTGTCTGAAAAAGCCTTTATTTTTCCTTCACTTTTAAAGGGTAATTTCATTGAATACAGGATTCTAGGTTGGTGGTTCTTTACTTTCAATGCTTTCCATATTTCACTCCACTCTTTTGCGTGCATTTTTAAAACGAAGCCTGATGCAATTCTTATCTTTGCTGCTCTGTAGATGAGGTGTTTCTTTCCTGCTGATTCTCAAAACCTGTGCCCTAAAGACCAAAGTTCTGGAACAATGTTTGGGAGCCTCTGTGATATTCTGCTGACAGAAGCCACAGATGGGGCTTCCTTTTATAGGAGCAGAGGGAGGTTCCACAGCTCCGCACTCCGGCACTGGTGCGCTCAGCACACGTTTAATTCCTATAGACTGCCCCCTACAATGACACTGTGCCAGCCCTGGAGATGTGTGGCAGGCCGTGGTCCCCTTCCTCGTGGCATGTTGTTGGTGTGGAAGACAGATGAGTCCCCAGTGTTTGCGCCATTTGATGAGTGCAACATAGGTATTCGAGCGTAGAGGGGATCAGGGAGCTGTCACTAAGAGGTGAGAGATGCTGTCAGAGGGTGTGAGGCAGGTGCTGCTGGGCACAGAGATGTGGAAGGACCTGGGGTATCCCAGGAAATGCCACTGGTTTGTTCTCTTAAACCGGCAGCTGAGGGACTGTGAAGCTGGAGAGAGTCAGGGCTGTGGCTGTGCACAGGCTGATTGCCTACGTGCATCCTCCTGGGACACAGGCACATGGACTTCATTATCTTCCCAAAGGGGTTAGAGACCCCTCAAAATTCAACTCCCACTGCTGAGAGCAAGGGGCACATTTGGCAGCATTTGACCCAGAAAAGCTGAATCACTGCCCTTCCATGTGCTAACTTGAGGCTTGTGATAAAGTTTCTCTTTGTTCCTTGTGGTGGTTTGCTTTCCTGACGAGCTCACTTGGTAAAAGTCAGGCCATAGACAGAGGGCAATGCCTGCAAGGCACAAACATGAGGAGAGCAGCTGGCCCATGGGGCAATCGCGTGGGGGAGGAGGTCACACCGGGCTCTGCCACTGCAGGAAGCCTGTGGGCTCTGGGAGACGGAGGCCCTCACTGTCCCCTGCCCCACCTCCCCCTGCACAAATGTGATTATGTCTCTGCAGAGCAGCAGCAATCAGGTTAGCGTCACTGAGCAATGCTGAGCTGGGGTAATCAGAGCCCAGAGCAGAGCAGGTGCTGGCTTTAAAGCGGCTTCTGAGAATTAGGACAGGCTGACTCGTAGCTCAGTGCCACGTAGACAAGCCATTGAGAACACTGTCCATGCAGTGCCCCATGGCTTCATCAGCCGGGCACGTCCTCCCCGAGAGCCTGGATCTCTGCTGCCCACCCCCAGGCTACCCTCTTGAGCAGCAAAATGCTTGGGCTTGTTGGAAGGGCCTCTGGCATGGCCCAGGGCACTGGGTTCTTTAACTGGTGGGTTCAGGGGCTGGGGCCCCAGGGGTCCTGTCTGCCCAAGGTGTTGCAGGACAACAAGAGTTGACCAAACCTGAGGTCACCTTTGGTCTGCTCCTGCCTATCTATGTGTCCTTGGACAATTACCTACCTCTCAGAACCTCACTTAAGTCAACTGTAAAATAGGGATCATAAACATATCTATCCCATAAGGTTGTTGTGATAATTAAATATAATATAGGAAAAGCTCCCAGCACCAGGCCTGCTATGGAGTGAGCTCTCATAAAATGTCACCAATTCTTATTCTCACCCAAGGCCATTCCAGGACAAGGCAGGATTTTATTGTTTCTATTTGCTTCAAAAATGTTTCATGCTGAGAACAAAACATCAGTAATTACATACCAATCTAAGAATAAAAGTTTACATTAACCAAAATCTCATCTACAGTATTAATATTTGGTGAACATCATTGTAGATACTCTTCTACGTACACATTAATAGATAGAAAATAATTTTAACAAGGGGATATTTAGCACATGTGATTATAATAACAGAAGTTATTGCATTTAGTTCAATTAGCATTTAACTGAGAAAAATGAGATGAAATTGAAGGAATCGCTGAACTACAGATATGTCATTTCTAAGAGACTCGAACTTGAGAAAATAAATTACAAGCAATATTAATCTTGCTGAGTCATTCTGCGGTTTTATTTTTAACTAGAGAATTTTTACTATTTTCTTGACGACACAGACGAGACATTTTAAGAGTGTCATGCTCCACCCACTAAGCCAGCCGGATGCCTTAGACAGAGCATTTTAATGTTCAATTATATATCAGGATGAAATTGCAAATACCGTAGAAAAATAACAGGCTGACTTGAATTCCCACTAAATGACTCAGCTTGTCAGATGGAAGGAAGGGACTGTGGAGAATTCTGATACTTGACTTGAGAAGGGGATGCACAGAGCTCTGGAGAAAGGGGGCTGAAGGCACCAGGGAAGTGCCAAGGTGTAGAGCAGCCAGGCCCACTGGTGCCTTTGAGACTGCATTTTTGTAGTAAGTGAGAAAACAGGCACTCAGCAGGTGCCAGTGGGACACAGAGCTGGGCCTCCGTCCCAGTCCCAGGGCGTCGTGCCCCAAGTACATGGCCTATCTGCCTGTGGATTAATAATGCCTTTTTATTGCCTGCGTTTCTGATGCTTTGACATGCTGGGGCCTTGCTGACCCAGGCAGGACTACCCTCTCAGAAGGTCAGCAGCTTCCTGGAGATAAAAAGGCATATGAAGGGACTGCAAGTGCGCTTTCATATGCAAACCAAGCAGAGCCTACACCCCACCCCTGCTCTATGGGGCTCTCCCCAGCCGCCAGCCGGGTGCTATCACCCCAGGGCCAACGCTACAGACAACTAGAGGCAGCCCCTAACCCCAGAGCCCCCTGGACTTATTCAAATGAGCCAATCTTAGGTCTGCACACCCTGCCTTGCCCCAATAACAGCCTCTGCCCCTGTTTTCCCTTTATCTCCTCTGCCTCCTGAGGGCCCTGGTGCTTCTTCATGCGCCCCTCCCCCATGGCGTGTTGTGACCCTCCTCTTGGGAACTGTGAGTAGCACACTGTCTTCAGTGGCAGTCATCTCCCCAACTGCTGGGCTCACCAGACCTGAGTAAGGATAAAACTCACCCCCGTTTATGCTGTGCTTGAGATTAGCCCTTGGGGGACTGACCTCCTTGGGCACAGCACAGTGATACAGAGAGCCCCACTGGAGTCCAGCCAGAGAGACCACATTCTATGGCTGGGCATGGGAGGGCTCTCTGAGAAGCAGTGCCGAGTCCCTCTGCAGCCGGGCAGCTGTGAGAGCAGCAGGGCAGGCCAGTGTGATGAGCCTTTTCGGGGCAGACGCCATGCTACCTTGCCAAGAGCACCCGGACTTGGCTTCCAGGTAAAATGCAGGCAGTCTTAGGTGAAAGGAAACCAGAAAGGCCTCCGACTGGGGTCCTTACACATGAATTTCTGACCTCTCTGCCTTTACTCTCACAAAAAATTTCATTACCCAGACAGTACATGACATCTGTAAATCAATAAGGCTCTTTGGGATTGTAAACATAATGTGCATTTTGACTATTTGGAGAGTTTCAATTCAGTAAATGTGTTTCAGCATCTCAGTGTCCAGCAAAGTGCAAATTCCCAGCCACACAAATGACAGGAGCATCGTGGGTCTAGAGGGGGAGACAGACACACATACAGGAATAACACGCGTTGGGCTGTGCAAGTGTTAGCCTGGCACCACCAGGCACGCAGAGGACATGAGCTGGCACGGTGACTTCTGGTCCACATTTTCCAGTGGTGGGACCAACAGCACTCACTGCTTTCGCAGAACACCGCTTTTGGAATTTTAGACAATGTCAGTACTGTTTTCTCCTAAACGTTTTGAGGATTGGAGTTGACCTTTGGGAGCAGGATCATTCAGAAAGAGAAAGACAGTAGATTAAAGTGAGCAATGATACTCTTGCTCAAAACCCTGGTGTAGCTCTTAACTGATGCCAAAGCCTGTTCTAAAGAAGCATTCCAAGAGTGCCTTGTGCAACCCCAGCCCACTGCAGTATCGTTTCTGCTGTCTCGCTCTGTGCTCCGGACACGTGTGCATGCATGCACGCGCGCACACTCCCCAAACTAGGAAAAAACACCCAGGCTTCCGATTTCTACCAGAACATAGTTAGTTACTACTAGTAGTAACTATGTTCTTATATTCAATATATATATTTATCTTCACAAAGCAGAGTGTAGCAATAGCTGTCCAGATAGCCCAGTGCTTCATTTCGCCCCCAACACACCAACCACAGCAAATTCCATTTCTGACCTCACAGCTTTGTTTTCTTTCTGCAAATGTTTTTCCCTTAATCTGTTAGGATGCTTTCACCCGAAGATTAAACGTGCAACTATGGGTTCACATCTGCATTTAGCACACGTTCATGGAGCACCCCATTCAATGCCCTGGGCAGAGCCAGGGCAGCAGCTGTGTGTGGAGGCTGCAGCGATGACCTGCCCTTGGGGCTAAGAGGCTGTTCGATTTTTACTCTCCAGGTGGTTGCTACGCTGGGGACCACGTCCTGCTGCTCCTTTGACAACCTCTTAGAAGTGGGCCCTCTCTGTAAGTATCTGATTCAGTTCACTTTATGGAAAAACGTTCTCAGCGTGTGGGAAATCTAGCAGACCCTGATCTTGGGCTCTCCTTGTCATTAAGTTCGTGTTATGATGATTTGTCAAACTCTTCTTGTATTTGCAATAACACAAACCTCAGCAGTTTGAGCTCCACACACTCAGAATTTGGGCTAATTGGACAAGAGCTGAGTGCTATTTGTAAGAAAAATATTCCAAGCAATGTAACAATGACATAAAATTGCAGGCTCTGTTGGCCCTGTTAAGGAGAATAAACTCTTTAAAATCTTAGTGCAACACACAACCCTCACATGAAGGTCGTGTATACACATGACATGAGAATCGTCCATGCTTGAAGTTAATCTTTTGGCATATCCATTTTTAGCCTTTTTGGAATTACTGAATATATTAATAGTTAAGTCAATTGCATAATATAATTTAGCAAATCAATATAATAAAACTAGATTTCTCCAAAGAATACTCTGTGCTTCAGATGCTTTCCTGGGTCACTCTCACCTCTCTTTCCCTCAGTCAGAGCCCTTAAGTTTTCTCATTGAGACTAGAGTTCTGTGCTTTCAAAAGGTGAAACATGAGTAAGCATCTATGTTTCTAACATTTCACCTTTAATGTGACTCTGGGGCCGCTGCAGGCCTTGGAGCTGTTCTGTGGACGGAAGGACTCTCCCTGGGCAGGGACACTGTCCCTCAGGGATGTGAACGCTCGGGCAGGGACACTGTCCCTCAGGGATGTGAACGCTCCGATGCCTCCACTCCAGGGGAGCTGCCTGAGTCAGGCCCTCAGACCACATGCTGGTGGCCTGTGCCAGAGACCACGTCGTCGACTGCTCACAATTGTCTTCACACTCAGCCTGCTGAAGCCGAGCACAATCCTCACTGCTGCTGACTCAAGGCTGGGCCGTGGTTTGCATCAGAGGAGTGGGCCCTCCTTGCCTGGCCCTTGGACTCCCGTCTTGCAGTCGGCAGCTGGGGAGGGCCATTATGGAGGCGCTCTGGCGTGAGCTGCTAATGGTGTAGGGGACAGACAAGCTACGGTCCAGCCCAGGCCCAGCCCTGAAAGTCGCGAGCCTTAAATTCTGAGCTGCATTTGCTCCATCTGTAAAATGGAGAGAAAAAGCAACACTTGTAACTTTAAAATACCAATGTTTCCCTCACAGGATTGTTCAGAGGATGAGATCATGCAGGGAAAATGTGCTATCCCAAAGGCAGAGCATATTGCTATGCCACAAGGAAGGCAACGCTGGTAACCAGCCGTGAGAATTGAGGCGAGATCCCGTCTCAAAAAAAAAAAAAAGAGAGAGGAAGTCGGGAGTGCATGGATTTGCCTGTTCACATAGGTCTTTTGCCCTGACATTTATGACCCGTGGCAGACATCTGGAAGGACAACTGGCTGCAGCCAGTCGTGCCTGGCCCGGGCTGGAGAGATGGGGCAGAACCGGCCAATCAGGACTCTGGCCTCGGTGTTGGCCTCATTAGCCATGAACTTCGTCAGCTCAGCCAAGCAACTTGGCATGCTCTGACTCAGATGTCGGGCTAAGAACTGAATGTCCTGGCCAGTGGCCGACTGATGTAATTCTCCAGGGCCGTCGGATTTAGAGGGCTGAGGTCTTCTGCCGGACAGAGCCCACATGGCCCTCTGTCCCTGGACCCAGCTCTGGCTGCCCACCGGGCCAGGGAGATGACAGCCAGCAGTGGCACCTGTGGGTCATGGTCCCCTGGACAGGTCCAGCTCAGGTGTCCTGCTGTCCTGGGGCTCCCTGTTTAGGCTGAGGGCAAAGCTGGATTTGTGATTGGTTTGGTTCTAAACACAGAACTTGCTTCTGGGGCTGTGCTGAAGCAGGTGACGTGGGCCAACACCAAAGCCCTTTTGTTCATTGCCGAAGTTTATACGGAGGTCAATTGTCGAAATTATGACAATTATATTTTTACTGATGGCAATGTTACCGTCATTAGTGCCTTAACAACTAAGTCAGCACCTTTGTACCCACATTCCCTTGTTCAATACCATTTACCTGTCACCAGATATTTATGTTCTTCAACTCCAGACAGGGCTGTTCTGAGATCCTGAGCTGACCTTATTCTATAGTAGGATTAGAATAATCTATTAAAATAATTCATATAAATTATTTACCCACCATCATCTGAGAGAGAAAACAAATCAGAAGATGTTTTTCTCGAATCACTGCCTTAGGAAAGACATTTTCTTTTTAGTACTTTTAAAATGATTCACCGGACAGGCTGTTTAAATTGGTCTGCTTGGACGGATTAGTTGTCTGGCAGGCTGTGCTGAAAAGAGGCTGAGATGCAAAAAGTGGATAATCGAAGTCAGTTAGGTGCCAGGTGTGAACGTGGGAGAACTGAGGACAGGGGTCCTGGATGAGCGGGAGAGGACGGTGCAGGGCAGGGCAGGCAGCCACAGCCACGTCCTATGGCCCCGGGATGGCCGGGGCAGGGGACGTGTGGCTGGAGGGGCAGCAACGAAGCCTCGTAAGGACACAGGCCTGGCAGCAGGAGGCTAGTGGCCTTCCCTCAGTGCTAGATGTTCCCTGGTGCGTGCAATTCCCCCAGCTCTGGCCGGGTCTCTGTGTCTGCCTGACTCCTGGCGGGACCCCCATGTGCCGGAGGGGCCAGAGGGAGGAGTGTACTGTCACATGCGCAATGCAGAGCACAGAGGTGGTGCCAACGACTCTTTACTTCCTAGTGAAAACGAGAGAAGCCCCTACCGAGTCTACTCCTGGTGGGCATCTCTGAGTTCCCTTCTGTGGGAGTTTTAGGCCAACGACAAGCGTGGAGGGAACAGAGTCCCCCGCAAAACTACTGCTGGTAACAGACATAAAGGCATTTCAAAGCTCTGACTCCGTTGGATCTTCAGGATTAAAGCCCTCAGGACACATTTTACCAAAATCAAACGTGTCCTGAGGACTTGGATGCCACCCTGCCAGGGGGCGGGAGGCCAGAGATCCTGGAGCAGGCTGGCCCTGAAGCCAGGTTTACAGGTGGCGGTGCCACCTCCCCCAGAATCAGCCTCACCTGGCACCTGCATGACCCCACATGCTGTGGCAGCAAGCCAGGAAGAGCCAGGGTCTTAGGGTGACAGGCAGTGTCTCTCTGGAGAGTCACGGGGCAGTGATGAGATGGTCATCACTGCCATAACTCAGATGTGCCGTGAGGCCAACAGGAACTCTGGGTTCCTTCACAGGCCAGGCATGCGATTTCATGCTTGCTATGGCCTGAACGTTTGTGTGCCCCCAACTCCGTGTGCTGAAATCCTAAGCTAAGGTGATGGTATTAGGAGGTGGGGCCTTTGAGAGGTGGTCAGTCCTGCGGGTGGAGTCCTCAGAACTGGGATTAATGCCCTTACCACAGAGGCCCCAGGGAGGCATCATGCCCCACTGCACACTGACCAAAGCCAGTGATGGACCCACTGATCCCTACAGATACAGATACAGGTGACACTGTGACACCTGACACCTGTGACGCGGTGCCCTGACACCAGCACCCCTCCCTGTGAGGGGCAGGGTGGCCTGTGTCCTCTCCGCCATCCTTCACCCTTACGTATTTCATGGCTGTGCTGGTGCTGAGGGTGGGAACAGCCAGGGAAGTCGCATGTCTTTCTCGCTGACTTTGTGCTGGGTGCCCTGATAGGCACGTTGTGAATATTGCCCCGTTTATCCCTCGAGGTTCTGGGCACTGTGTTCATCTCCATCTCGCCTCTGAGGAAGATGAGGCTTGGGGGAGGTAGGAATGGTCACACAGCTGGTGGGCGGCTGCAGGCAGGAGCCAAGCCGGAGTGTCTGCACTGGGGGGCCTGGGCTCTCTCGCCTCCCAGATCAGGGCCGCCCCGTCTGCGGCTGTCCTGCTACAGTTGGAAAACAGAAACCCTATTCACGAAGGGGGTGGAGGATGATTAAAGACTGTGTGAAATGAATGACTTAAGTTCCCTGTAGGGATGGAGTGGGGCAGATAGGGCCAGGGTGGCCTGTGTCCACGTCCTCCCTCAGGTGACATTTGTGGGGAGGACGTGAGAATGGTAAGGGGAGTCCAGGCAGGAAATCCCAGGTGGGTGACATGGGGGAGGACAGGAAATGGCGGTGGGACTGGAATAAAATGTGGGTGGGTGAGCCCAGGGTTGGAGGACACTGGTCCCCGAGAGCCAAGCTGAGCAGCGAGGTTCAGGCTTGAAAACCAAGGGGTGCAACAGACTCCAGTTCCCTGAGCACCTGGTGCGCGTCTGGGGCCAGAAACACCCACCTCTGCCCTCAGCGCGTTGCCTGCAGGTGCGGGGGCCTTGCAGAGCGCTAGTATTCGTTCAACAAGTACCGTGGATACTCCATGAGCAGGAAGGACGCGGGGGCGACGCGGGGGCCGCGCGAGGGCAGTTGTCAGACTCACGTGCTGAGGGCGTCCTTCTGAGCACTCACACGCTGCTTCTGGACTTTAGGCAACAAGGAGGACATGTGGCTGCACATCGACGCTGCCTACGCGGGCAGCGCCTTCATCTGCCCCGAGTTCCGGCATCTTCTGAATGGAGTGGAGGTAGGCGTGCTCTTCGCTCTTTAATAAGGTCATTTTTTTAAAGTGCTCTGTTATTAATGACTTCAATTTCTTGCTACTGAGGTTTGTTTCAGGAAAATTACTTTTGAACTAATTCCAGGGATTATTGGAAATTATACGTCCTCAGACCAGGGCTGAGAACCTTCCCTGGTCACACAAGCTGCCTTCTTGAACTACCCCTGACGTTTACAGTTATTTTCGGTCTACACAAATCCTGGACAGGGCTGTCATGACAGAATAGATTTTGGCTTATCAAAGTGTGGGAAAATATTTAGGAACAAAATAAGATCTTAATACATTTCAGCTCAAAGGGTAATTTAAAATAGCAACTTGCAATTCCACACAATCTGGTTCAACGTGACAGTCCTGTTCTGCCCACACATCTGAAGGTGATATTCACTTTAACCAATATGGAATGAGCGGCCGCCAATGCCTTTAAATGCCCCTCTGAAAGCATAAAATGTGGTTTGGAATGCGACGCGAAGCACCTGCCTCTGTTGAGAAATAGCCATCAAAATTATTGACTAACACTTTGCTTCTCCAAAGAGCTGCAGAATGTAGATGGTCCAGACTTAACACAAAGAAACAGCTCACAGATGTGCTGTGATGGGTTATTTCAGACCCCAGCAGGAGTTCATTGCCGGTGGCAGCTCACAGTACAGGAAGTCTCTCCTCCCTGGGAACTCAGATATAAACGCCACAAAGGGTCCTGAGAGGCAGTCTTTGGCAGTGTCCAGGGGAAAGAGCCGAGGCATTGGCCAAGGAAGAAATGCTTTCTGCTTAGGCACGGGGACTTTGTGGGACCTCACCCATATGCCGTGCAGGATGAAGGGCACAGACTTTGGCCTTAGGCTCCTTGGCTCAAATCCCAGACTGACCCTCAGGACTAGCTGTGCACCCTCGGGCAGGTTAGATTTCATCCCTGTGCCTTGTAAAATGGATTTCATAATGATACCTCCTTTGTGGGACTGTCGTAAGAAGTAGATAGGTTAATCATATTTAAAGGACTTAAAAACAGTGTCTGGCACACAATAAGTACTGAGCATGCATTAGACGCTTTTATTATTTTTCACCGTGGCTTGGAGGAACTTCCTCAAAACCTTTCTCTGCTCACATGTCAGGCTTGCCAATCAATTTTCTAATTCCTGCTTTGAATTCTCATAATGCTGTAACACTAGGAAAGTGGGTGTGAGAGGTGTAGCCTACAAATGGTCCCATCTTTGAAAAGAATAGCCCCTTATTACTAACGAATAAAGTAGCGTTCTGGTTTATATCTCCATCACATTCGTTCATTCGATGATTATTGATCTAGTACTTAGTATGTGCTAGGAATTAGATGGGTCCTCATGGGGCCATGGAGCTGCCAGAGGCCTTTGTGTGTGCTGGAGAAGGGGTGTAGTGGGCAGCAAGTTCTGATTGTGATGCCAAAACCAGTGCTCCACAGTTCACTGCTGATAGCTAGTTCGGTGGGCGTTGGTGCTGGGAAATGAATAAATCTCTATGCCATATAAATATCTTTTATTGTGGAGAGAATATATATCACTTGAAGTGCCTGTCCCTGGACAGTTTCAAGTGAAGAGAGGCTAGTGTTCATCTGGGATTTATTTATGTGTCTCTCCCCAAGGCACAGCTGGGCTAGATGCCCTTTTGTAAGTCTAGGCATCAGGTTTAGGGTTTCGTGGTCTTTTCCTACCACTACTCTTCTTTTCCCCACGCACTGACAACCTGTGGTTTCGCCTTTCACAGGGGGTGCCTAATTGCCAGACCACCAGAGCGACAGGCACTCCAGCTAGATCCTATCGGCAGCAGACAGTGTTTCATGCCGACAATGAGTCATTTCAATTTCCCTCTGCTATTGTTGCGGCCTCTCTTTCCTTGCGGGGCTGAGGGCTGTCGCTGCTCGCTGCTCTCGCTGGGCCAGATAAGGGGCTGCAATATCCTGTTGTGGCCCTACCCTGGGAGATAAGAGCCTTTCTCTCTGTCAGCAGGAGGAAAATAGCACTGTTGGGTAATGAAAGAAGTTTAAACAGATCAGCCCCACAGGAGAGAACTAATAAAATCCCCAGCAAACAAAGCTCCTCTTTAACCTTTTGTCTCCTTTTATCAACAAATGAAACTTGCTGTAATTTCCTGTCTCTTACTCAAAATTACTTTTATTGAAACCTGGAAGGAAATGAATCTGTACCTCCGGAGCCGGTGGAAGAGGAAGGTTGCCATCGCTGGCCAAATATCTCCCTGAGGACACAGGCCTGGGCCCTTAAGCCTTTGCTGCCTTTCCAGTGCACGTCCCTGGAGCCAAATAGAGAAGAGGTGCCCAGAAGCCTCGAAAGGATTGAAAAGTTTCCCAGGAGCAGATTTGACCAGAATCTGTGGCCTTGCAATGGCAGCTGCCTTTATTTCTGCTTCAGTTTTGGATTTAGCATGTGGCCAACCCCTGGCCCTGCAGGTGGACCCAGTTCTTGTTCAGATGACAAACCAGGGCCTGCGTTTTGAAAGATATAAGGAAGCACCATTCATGACAGCTCAGTGAAAATGCAGGGTGCCCTCCTTGACTAGGCTCGGTAATTGGAATCTCTGATTTTCTCCTTGAAAACACTGGAGCAGCTGACATTGATGCATGTAGCTGGAGCCGTCGTTTGCACTTATTGCCCAGATCTTCCAGCCAGGGAACCTGTAGCTGTTAGGAATGCAATGAACTTGGATGTTGTCTTTAAAAATAAAGAAGCAAATATTTAGGTAAATGGGGAGAGTTGTTGGTACCTTACGGTAGTGCTGGCAAAAGAGCCAATCAACTAAATGAAAACTGGGTTGATCCCTAATTACTGTAGATTAGTTATGAGATTTTCACTTTCCCTTTGTTTATGATGCCACATATATTCTCAGAACTTTGCTAATTTATGACATTGAAGGAACTGCAGGTATAAAAATACTTCACAGGCCAAATCAGTACAATTTCTGGATGTCGTACTTGTGAACTAAAATTCTGATTATTCCAAATATTCTAGTAGTTCAGTATTCCAATGTGGATATTTTGTGTCACTTTAGACTGCAAATTTGAAAGTGCTTTTCGTTTGGGGATATAGACTTTTCATTAACATGTATGAGGTCTTGTTTTATAACTGAACATTTATAACTAAAATGTTTTCTTTTTGTTGTTCTTCTTCTTTGGCAGTTTGCAGATTCTTTCAACTTCAATCCCCACAAATGGCTTTTGGTGAATTTTGACTGCTCTGCCATGTGGTAAGTTTCCCTGTTCAGGAGATGCCAGGGGCCTGTCCCCACTGCTCTTCGGAGCTGATGGCCTTTCCAAAAGGAAGCTGGCAGGGAGAAGGTGCCAGAGCTGAAGGGGCACATCCAGTCACTGAGCTCACTGCTTGCTTCGGATTCTGCGCTGTTGATAGAATTCTTGCTAAATCTTACTCTGGCTGGAAACTTTTATCTAGGACATGACTGCGACATCCTGGCATAAGAAAAGAAAAGGCTGAAAGAGACGATCTGTAATTTGACTTATCTAGCATTAACAGAAAACAAATGCAAGGAAATTTTGGTACATACTTTTAATTCAGTTGCTTCTGTGTCTCTATTCTTGGATTCTTAATCAGTCTTAGTCTAATACTAAGTTTAAGCAATCTGAGTCTAAATGCTAAAAAGCATTTGCTAAGGAAAAATAAAAGCAACCCTATTTCCCAAGCATTTCCCTGGAAATTCTTAATAATAGTGTCAGAATAATAATATTTAGAGTAATATTTAGAGTAAGAAAAATAACTCAGAAATTAAGGTGGATGATATTACACCACCATGATACTAACCATTCATTGTTTAAAGAAATAATGCTATTGGGGAGTATTATGGGGATGCTAGAAACTGGTGCCTCTAAATATTTTAGAGTAAGAAGTTGATTAATCAATCATAAAGCCAGGAGGCTTTGCATGAATTTTGTAAGGTATACAAACAATCAGTTTTCCCTTTTACTAGTTTATTTAAAGGCAAACCACAGTTCCAATTTTTTACTTTTTACTTTTGTTCATCAAAATTTTTTTTCGGTCAGTCTTTTTCCCAAACCTCTGATATGCAATTTTAAAACCAAAGATTATGGTGGGCATTTCAGGCTTAATTTTGTCTGAAATACTAACAAAGATTTATAAAAGCTACAGCTGTTATGAATGTCAGTATCCTTTTGTATTCTTGAAGTTGTTTTACTAGTTTTCCTAAAGGGGAACACAGTGAGGACAGTTGATACAATGTGTCAAGAGTCCCTTTTTTCAAGATTTAATTTTGGTTGAGATGTGGTCTTGTTCTGCTGAGATATTTGGTCATTTGGGGAAACTCTCTAAGGGAGCTGGAGTTCAGAGAGCCCAGGCAGAGAGTCAGCAGGGGCTCCAAGGAACACGGGCTCTGCCTGGATGCCTTTTGTTTTGCAGGTGGCTGGATGTCCTTAAATGCCAGCAGCATTCCACACAGTAAGCCCCAGAACCATCCCCAGCGGGCCAGGGCTGTGGGCGTGAGGTGCTACTGGGCGGGGCTGATGGGAGCAGGGGCTGTCGCATGCCATGAGAATGTCAGTGGTTGGTGGGAGCAACAGTATCAGCAACAGCTGCTTAGTGGGTGCTGAAGGGGGCAGGTGCCCTGAAGGCCCTTATCTCACTGTGGTGCTCTGGAACCCGTGCAGCCCTGTGAGGGCGCAGACATTGCCACACTCCCGTTATGGATAAGGAACTGAAGCTATCAGGGACCAGACACATTTTGGACCACTGGTCTTTGACGCAAAGATTGACATAATAATAAGGAGTGTGATAAATGTGGCATCCTGTCCCCGGGTCCAGACAACCAGTGCAAATGTTAAGGCTGAGAGAAAACACGCTTTGTCAGTGACATGGTGAGAAAAATTTGAACCCTTCATGGGCTGTGACGTGCCTGTCGCTAGAGCTGATGTGACCCTAGGCTGCTGCAGACACTCCGGAGCAGATGTAACGTGAGCAGAAGGCTGTTTCCATCTGTCTCCGGCAGATCCTCCCTGGCATTCTGTGTTCAGTTCAGGCATCAGCCTGTAAAGAGAAATTTGACAACGTGGAATTGGTATAGAGAAGAGACGCAGGAAGCACAGGGATGAGGCCATGCCATTTGGAGAAGGGAGAAAGGACAGAGTGATTAGTCTGCAGAAACAATTAAACATAAGCCCTAAGACCAAGAGCACTCTTGGTGTTGGAAAATTTGCAGCAGAGAAGGGTGATGGGTTAGTTCTCATTTCCTGGTGGGGAGTACAGCGGTGGGGGTGGTTTCAGTACTCGAGGAGTTTTCTACCTCCCTATGGGTTCGAAAGGCTAAATAAATACATGTTTAAATTATGATATAGAATGTGCTCTTTCTCTCCTGAGCTGGTGGGTTCTGGGCAGAATAATGGTCAAGGATTTTGGTGAGATACTATGTACCTGGGAAAGGTTTTGTTCCATGACACCATGAAAACAGCATGAATATTGATTGGTGGAATTTGACTTTGAAGCATTTGTGTCTCAACATAGAAATGCTAATCTTTACTGCTGGGGACATTGTGCCTGTGTTAGTCTGCTAGGGCTGCCATAACAAAGTGTCACACACTGGGGGGCTTAAACAACAGAGATGTTTTTCTCTTGCAGTCCGGAGGCCAGCAGTCCAAGATCCAGGTGTGGGCAGGGCTGGTCCCCCCCGAGCCCGCTCTCCTGGCTGCAGATGGCCATCTTCTGCCATGTCTTCACAGGGTCTTCCCTCAGCGTGTCTTTGTGTCTGTGTCTGCTCTTCTCATTAGGACACTAGTCAGATTGGATTGGGTCCCTCTCATATGACTTTAACTAAATTACCTCTTTAAAGGTCCTGTCTCCAAATACAGTCACATTCTGATGTCCTGGAAGTTGGCACTTCAACACGTGAATGTATCGGGGGGCACGATTTGGCCAATGACAGTGCTTGTCTGACCTTCCCAGCAGCTTTCCTGGCGGAGGGGTTGGTACCCTACCTTGCAGATGGGGAACCTGTAGTTCGAGCTGTTTGGTTGGTTTGTGTAAGGGTGCAGTTATCCGTGCCAAAGCCAGAGCCACAGGTGCAGTGTTTAATGGCAACAGGGGCGTAGTTTTAAAATCTAGTGCTAAGTAGAAGGAGAAAGATAGAATTCTGTATCTCACAGCATGCAAACTGAGAGTATGTGACACAAAGCAACACACATTTAAAAAACACACATACAAACAAAAAGCTGCACATAGAACATGTTGGGATCCTTCCTTATGGATATGGACGAAATGGGAGAATGAGGGCTGCTTTTGTTGTAAGTGAGCCAAAATCAGGCTCTGATTCTATTTCCACTTTTGTTCAGGCTGTCATTGACCCATTTTCTCTCTAAGTACTGAAAATAGTCCTGAATTTTAGCCCAGGGTGTATAGCTAAGGCGGAAGGCAAAAAGTGGGACCACGGCATCCCCTTCCTCCATTCCTCTGCCCACCTGAGAGGTGGGTTCACTGAGCATGCTCCGTGGGTGGTTCCCCTGCCTGTTTGCAGAGGGTGTCAGGAGAGACAGCGCCTCGTGGTACACAGGCAGTTGGGAGAAGCAAGGCAGAGAATCTATTCAGAGGCCTTTTTTGCACTGTCCTGAATATCATGGGATAAACTTAAATATTTTAACAATGTAAGAGATTATTGGAGTGATGTGATCTGCCATAATACAATAGAATACAGATAATGAGGATACTTGTAAGAACCAGAATTCAGAAAAGGACAGGCAAACCTCCACATTCCTGAGTTTAAACCAAGCGGGGCTGGGCGTGGTGGCTCATGCCTGTAATCCGAGCACTTTGGGAGGCTGAGGTGGGAGGATTGCTTGAGGCCAAGAATTCAAGACCAGCCTGGACAACATGGCAAGACCCTCATCTCTACAAAAAAATAAAAAAATTAGCCGGGCGTGATGGTGCACGCCTGTATTCCCAGCTACTCAGGAGGCTGAGGCAAGAAGATCGCTTGAGCCCAGGAGTTCAAGGCTGCAGTGAGCTGTGATGGTGCCACTGCACTCCAGCCTGGGAGACAGAGCGAGATCCTGTTTCTAAAACAACAACAACAACAATGGAGAGTTGAAACCAAGCAAACAAATGATCGTAAGTGGGGAATTTTTTATACTGTCTTTTAAAATTTCACTGATACAACAAACAATACATAAATGAATTTTTTTTAATTGCTTTCACTGGCTTTTTGGTATTCCTTAAAATAAGAAGTGCCTCTCTTTTGTTTCATGAGATTTTAACAACGGTTGGTCCAAAATTTAACATAAATGCTTGGTTGTATTCTTTAAATATTGAAATGGACAAGATAATTGAAGTTTCTAAAACTTGCAATCATTACAAGCATAGTAAACACTTTTCATAATGAATTCATTATTTTTTTCATAAGCTTTTCATTGCTCATTTGGTGTTTTGAATCTTTTATATGTAAATGTAATCGTTCTGCCCAGAGCTGTATGTCTCTTTAATATCAGATCTCCAAAGAAAGTTTCAAATTCCATGTATACCAAAGGCATATATTATCTACATTTTAAAAAAAGCTTGGTTTTTTTTCCCACCAAAATTAAATTTTATCACAAATTGTTTGATAGCATTTGCACACTTCTGTTACATTGGAAAGTTTTTAAAAATTCAGTTTCTTTGCAAGAGTTTTAATTGCTCTAGTAATGGTAAGACTTGATTCTAGAACTTGTGTTAAAACAGTTAGCAGACAATTTTCTACATGTCTTTTTGGTTTCTTTGCACTTTGGTCTGGGAGCCCTTTAGTATCTTAAATCTTTTTAGCTGTTTTTGGCACCAGGAGGTAATGTGAGTTCTCTCTTGGTGAGCCCTACATAGTGTAGACTTTTAAAAAAGAAAACGTAAGGAGCCAAGCTTTCAGCCCCACATGGGGGCTCCTCCCCTCGTCCCCCAGGAACGTGGCCTCATGGAGAGGCTGTTCTCACAGACAGGCCCTGCAGCGCCAGGTGGCTGCTGCCTTGAAAGGATGTTACTCCGCGTTGTGACTGTGCGTGTACACATGCACATCTATTTATTTAAGTAAATTCTTCCTCATATTAATAATAGCCATTAAATGTCACAAGGAAATACAAAGCCAGTACCTAAATATTGAAGAGGAAACCACCGCAGACGTATGGAAATGTGGGTCAATGAATAAGGTGTGATGGGAAATTGGAATTACTAAGAACTAGATAGAAATAAAGATGCAGTAGGACCAGTGACAGGCAGCTGAAGTAGCACGTGGAGACAGACTTAGACAGAAGAGCGGAAAGCCGGAAAACCATAAGCTAAGTGTCCACGTTAAACTAGAAAACGGCAACAGAATAAACCCCTAAGCACTAAAAGGAGGAAAATAATGAAGATTAGCAACGTAACGAAGTAGACAAAGACACAGCGGAGAGGGTCAGCAGAGCGGCTGTGGCCCCTGGCCTGCCTAAGTGAATGAGCCATCTCTGGAAAGATGGATGGAAAATAAAGAGGAAAGGTACTGGCAATCCGTAGTCGGAGATAAGAAGTATCTACGGACACTGCAGAGATTTCGAAAAGCAGTAAGGGAGCACCATGAATAACATCGTGCCCAGAGTTGCCCACAAATACGTGCAGGCAGTAGGAACAGTAAAACATGCTACCGAAACTCTCAAGAATAAAGAGAAAACCTAAAACATCTTGTTGCTAACACAATGTGCCAATAGTTAAATTTTCTTATTACGGACATATTTAAATTCTTATCACAGTAAATATTCCACCAGACTGCAGGGGATTTATCAGGACAATCAGACGGAATTCACAGAGAAGAGCAAAGAGGGCACACTTCCTCTCTTACATCAGGAAGTGAGTGTAACTTTCTTTCTAAAACCAGATGAGAAGCTGAGAAAGAAAAACTGTAAAACAGCCTCACAAACTTAAATGTCAAAATTCTAAGTCAAACATTAGCAAATAAAATCCAATGATGTTTTCTTATAAAACATAGTATGTCATGACCAAATTGTGTTTACTCCAGATATACCAGGGTGGTTTAATATTAGAAAATTTTAAAATGTCATTTGCCATGTTAACAGCAAAGGAGAAAAAAGTTATCATCACATCAGATGCAGAAAAAGCATTAGATAAAATTTAACACCCATTCAGGACAAAAAGTCTTAGTAAAATAACAACAGAAGAGAACCTTCTTAATCTGATAAAAAATATGTACCAAAAAGCTCTAGTAAGCCTCTTCTTAAGGGTGAAATATTAGAAGCACTCCCTTTAAAATCAGGAAAAAATAAGGATTCCCATAATCACCGCATCTATGCAACATTGTACTCTCTAACCTGCACAGTAAGAAAAGAAAGAAGTAAAAGAAAAGGATCAGAATGGAAGATGCAAAACTCCCATTATTCTCAGATGATGTTACCATCTGCAATAAAAAGAGAATCTTCACAGTATTATTAATAACAGAACAGCACTATGAGGGGCCGAGGCGGGCGGATCTTTCTGAGCTCAGGAGTTCAAGACCAGCCTGAGCAAGAGCGAGACCCCATCTCTACCAAAAATAGAAAGAAATTAATCGGACAGCTAAAAATATATAGAAAAAATTAGCTGGGCATGGTGGCGCATGCCTGTAGTCCCAGCTGCTTGGGAGGCTGAGGCAGAAGGATCGCTTGAGCCCAGGAGTTTGAGGTTGCTGTGAGCTAGGCTGATGCCACGGCACTCGCCCCAGGCAAGACAGTGAGACTCTGTCTCAAAAAAAATAATAATAATAAAAAAAATAACAGAACAAAGCAAGTGTCTCAATGCACTAACATTTTTTAAGGTTGCATTTTTTTTACATATACAATACACAGCACATGTAATTTTTAAAAAGGAATTACTCTTTATAATAGCAAGAAAAGATATGGTTACTATAAGCAAATATATCAAAACCTGTTCAGATTTATATGAAGAGAATTCTACAATATTTTGTAAGTCATTAAAGGAGTCCTAGCTAAATGAAGTGATATGTTATGTACATGGAGGGGAAAATTCAATATCAGACCTTACTGCAATTTTAATAAATATCCTGGATGGCATAATACTCACATGGGCCAAAAATAGCCAAGAGACTTGTGAAAAAGAAATATGGTGGGGAACTTGCCCCATCAAATATCAACGTATACGTAAAGCAGCAAAGATTGAGTCAACATAGTACCAGCCTAGGCACAAGATGGTAGGGCAAATACAAAGACAGAGCCCAGAAACAGACCCACACATATTCAAATTAGCATCCCTAATGTTTACAGTATTGTAACAATCCAGAATGACCATGACAAGAAATCTAATAGAAAAATGAATAAAAATTTCCTTGCCAAAGAGGAAACAGACATGGCCCTACTCGTGCAAAGTTACACAGTCTTATTAGTAATCAGAAATGCAAAGTGAAATCACAGTGAAACACTATAGATTGTTGACAATAAATTCTCTCTGTACCAAATGTTGGCCAGGATGTGGGACAAGAGGAGCTTTGAGGCTACACAGCCGTCGGGGAGACTGATTTGGTGTTGTCAAGCAAGGTTGTACACACCTTTTTTCAACCCTGATAGCTCGCCCTGTCCGATTCCATACGTAGATGTATATCCTACATGCGCCTCCGCTCAGAGCTGCCAGGAGACGCGCACAGGAACGCTCGCAGCAGCGTAGTTGGCTAATAATAACTGGGAAACAGCAGGAGGAGGAAGGGATCGGGATACGTGCACGCAATAAAATCCAATGAAGTAGTGAAAACGAGAAAGCGAGAGCTGCATGTATGAATGGCTGTGAAATTCACAAGTCTACTTTTGGCAGAAAAAGCAAGTTATAGAAAAATACGCAGAGAATGATGTCATTTATGTTTAAATGTCTTAAGTTTATGTTACAGTATGTTTAGAAATATGTAAAATAGGCCGAGCGTGGTGGCTCACGCCTGTAAACCGAGCACTCTGGGAGGCCGGGGTGGGAGGACTGCTTGAGGCCAGGAGTTTAAGACCAGCCTGAGCAAGAGCGAGACCCTGTCTCTACAAAAAATAGAAAAATTAGCCAGGGGTGGGGATGCCTGCCTGTAGTCCCAGCTACTCAGAAGGCTGAGGCAGGAGTTTGAGGCTGCAGTGAGCTATAATGATGCCACTGCACTCCAGCCCCCAAAGCAAAATCCATGCAAAATAGTACTATAGATTGCTCAGGAATCTGTGCAGAAAACTTTGAAGAACTACATGGGAGGGGTTAACCCAAATTCAGCCTCATGGCCTCCTGTGTAGAGCAGGGAGAGTGAGGGACGGGCGCGGGTGGGCCACACAGGAAGATTTACCTTTTATTTAGGATTTAAGTTTTATTTCACAAGCAGAGGGTAGAGATATTATTCCTTATGCCTTTTTGTATGGCTTTTACAGGCATAATATTTTTTTTTTAATTTAAAAAAACAGCTGGAAGATCCTGGCTGAGAGTCGGTGGGGAGGGGAGGTGTGATCTTCCTGGGAAAAGGGCGGAATTGCACTAATAGCCGTAGATCTTCACACCCTTGCTCTCTCCTGGTCCCTTCTCTTTTCAGAGCTTGTCCTAGCACAGAGACACCTACAGGAAACCCCCTAGTGGCTCCTCATAAAATGCCTGTGATGCCACACAACTCTCCGACACATCCCCAGGTCAAAGTGAGAATATGCACGAGACAGCTTATTATTTCTACTGACCTAGTCTATTTTTTAACCCTTTAAAGAAATGAAGCCTCAATTATCTTTTATAAATAAATCTAGCCTCTTTCCCTCCCAGGTCCTCATTGGTAAGCCACATCCTAGCATCCTATTTCATGCTCACTGGGTTTTATCTTTCAAGGATTCTCACACTATTTGTTTTCAAGCCTAAGCTACTGTCAGATTGGCATTTCTTCTCTAGTTTGCCCCTAGGGCAAACTACTTGCCGCAAAATTGCTTTGAGATGGTGTCCACACTGCCAAATGAAGCGGAACGCAATTATCATATAGCGCAGGTCCTTCGGATCCCAGCCCCAGTGAGAGCTGGGGCCCTACTTACCCACAGTGGCTATCAGTGAGTGCTCCTTGAGACAGACAGGCGGACAAGGACCCATGTCCACAGCACAGGCATCTCTACCTTCCTGCTCTTTAACCTCTGTGTGTGTCCAGCACACACTTCCTGATGCTGTTGGGCACCAGGCATTGTGCCCGGCCCGGACGCTGGAGAACAGGCGCTCACCTGTGTGGTCTCCTCCTACCTCTGATTCTCCGCTCTGCACACAGCAGCCAGGGGGCCTATAATCCAGTCCTGCTCTGACACTACCCAGAGGCAGCGGCAGACTCCACATGTTTAGGGCTCAGTCCCCCTAGACTGCCCCTACTTCAGATGCCAGCCTAGGTAGTAGGTCCCAGGGGACCCACACTTCTGTCCCACGTGGCTGCAAAGCCGGGTGAAGAGAGTTTCTCAATCCCTGCCCCAGGTTCGATAATTTGCTAGAACAACTCAGAGAACTCAAGAAAGCATTTTACTTATGCTTGCAGGTTTATAATAAAGGGTACGAACGAAGAGGTGTACAGGGCAAGGTATGGGGCTGGGGGGGGGTGCGGGAGGGGCAGGTCACGTAGCTTCCATGCCTTCTCTGGGTGCAGCACAGTGCTGACACCTGGAACCATTTACCAACCCAGAAGCCCTCCCAACCCTGTCATTCAGGAGTTGTTGAGGGAGTTTTCATTAAGCAGGCAGATGGAGTAAATCACTGGCCCAATCTTCAGCCCCTCTCCCCTCCCTGGAGATGGGGGTGGGGCTGCAAGTTCTAATCCTGTAATCATGTTTTGGAAGCTGTCTAGGAGACCGCAGCCCCAGTCATCTCGTGTGCATACAAAAGACATTCTTATCACTGGGAGATTCCCAGGGCTGTAGGAGCTGTGTGCCAGCAACAGGGGCAAAGACCAAATATTTATTTTTGATCATAACACTCCCTCCCTAGGCGCTCACTCCGGAGAGGATGCCGTGCTGCAGAGAAGAGGGGCCGTGGGGGCAGAGCGGTATTCAGGGTGGCGGGGGGAGGGGGGCTGGAAGCAGGTGCCCGATCTGAACCGTGTGGGGAGCGGGGCGATGTGGTCCAATCTAAGGTGCTTGGTCATTAGTCCTGTTATTTGTTCTCTAAAACCAGGGTGAAAAAGAGAACAGACTTAACGGGAGCCTTTAAACTGGACCCTGTTTACCTGAAGCACAGCCATGAGGACTCGGGTAAGCTGCTCTCCGAGCCTCTCTCTGGTCTCGTCCCCTCAGAGCTGCACTGGCGCCTAGGAGCCGCGAGTGCCTATTCGCGTCCAGGGAGGCTCCCCAGCGGTGACTGGGAGCTGTGCGTTCTGTGCGTTTTGCCCTCGCAGCCCCTGCTCCGTGGTGGGGGTCAGTTAGGAGGCCGCGGGTTTCCCTGGGGGAGGCTCCTGCTCCAGAGGCGCCGAGCGCCGGGCGTGCTCAGTGTGGGAGCAGGGACGGCGCGGGGGCAGGAGGGCTCGGCCACGGGATTTCAGTATGGGTAGGGGCGCCTCCTCCGGATAAGGGAACCTCTTTAAAATAATGACTGCTCATGACATTAGTCTTTCCAAAAAAGGATGTGCATCACCTTCCACCAATACCACAAGGGGGTGAAAAAAATAAATGACCGAGGTTGGGGTAGTTAGTGAAGAGAAAATACGATGACAGACACACGACTCGGTGGTTTTGTTGGTTAGACCTGCTGTCTGCACCTGGCACTGGTGACACACTGGTGAGAGTGTCCATGCCGCCTGCAAAGTCTAGTGCGGGGACGGACCAGCAGGCAGCTCTCAAGCACCATGGCGGACACAGGCTGCTCTAGGGGTCATGACAGGGGACGCACAATTGTTGGTTCGCACTTTACGTATGTCATCTCATTTGACGTGGGCCAATGAATATGGCCAATTAGTGGCAGGCATTGAACTAGAACAAAAATAAATGGAATCTTTTTGTTTGTTTGTTTTTGGTAACAGAAAATTCTGTCCTAATGTTGGTGGGGGGGACAGTGGTAACACTAGCTATGTGGGCTTTTCAGATATATTCTTTATTATTAAAGATGCACATTTGGAAAACAGAAAGGAGTCAACGCCAGCCCAGAAAATTCTCATAATCCCATCACCTAAGTATAAACAAAGCTAATATACTATTGTATTTCTTACAGTCTTCTTTTATGAATTTTTTGCTTTTATTGTTTTAACTCCATGCCATTTACAAATTTATAAGCTGCCCACCCCACTGTATCTCATGAAGTTTTAAAGACTTAGTAGGGACCTAAGACCTATTAAGTATTCCACGGTGTAAGTAAAACCATTGCCGTAGCAACTTAACGGCTAAGAGGGTCATCATTTTCTACGTTAATAGTAAACAATTGTGCAAGGAAGCTCCTAAATTCAACCAGTTCTTAATAGTCCATAAGGAAGCGGAGTCCCTGAGAAGCAGATGGGAACTTTCCCTAATTATGTTGCTGGGCTGTAGAAGCCACGGTATCTGAACCCTACTTCAGGAAGTCTCGAGTTCACTGTCTGGTAGAATCTTCCACAATGAAGGAAATGTTCTATAATTCTGCACTGTCCATCTGGCTACTGAGCACTTGAAATGTGGCTTGTCCACTGAAGAACTAAATTTTTAATTTCTTTTCATCTTAATTTACTTGAATTTAAATTTAAATAGCCACATGTGGCTAGTGGCTACCATGTCAGAACGTGCGTATATAAAGTGAAAAGGAAGGTCATTCATTCATTTTCATTCATGACCATCATCTGGTTATTCTTACTGAGTGCCTACTGTATACCAAGTACTCTTTTGAGTGCTGTTTTACTTCCATTGGCTTCTATGAGTCACTGTCAGGTTCCTTCTGAGGACCCTGGGGCTGATGTTATGTTTGTTTAACCAACCCCGTGACTAATGAGAGGCCGTGGGGTATAAAGGAAAGAGTCCTCATTAGGGTTGAGATAGACTGTGTGGCTTTGGGCCTTTGTCTCAAGGTCACTCATAAAACAGGGGGTTGAGCCCTATGGTCCTACTTATCTTCCCAGCATTGCTATTTTTTATCTTAATTGAGAAAATAGCTGTTCTCTCCTGGCAGCCCAGTGGCGGTCAGGAAGTGACAGGTGACCCCAGATGTTCTCGTAAACATAACATCGTCCTCCTGTGCAGTGCATGGAGAGCAGTCTATCAGGGTGGATGCGGGTCGTATTAGGTGGAGGGCTTGTCCCAGCTGAGCACGGGGAGGGCCCGCCATGGCCATGCTGCAGCTGCTGTTACCTAGGAAGCAGGGGACACTTACGTGCCTTGTCCAGCCTACATGAGTGGGTCAGATTCCCAAAGCACAGGACCCCCGTCTCCACCACCCGTGGAGCAGGACTGTGGCACATTCTCATAATTCTCACTGATTCCTTGCCCAGTGTCACTTGTAGAAGCCGCCGTCTGTGAGACCTCACGCAGGGTTCTTTCCTCCCTGTGATCCTCAGAGTTACTCTTTAGGCATGAGGGGGACTCAAGTGCAAGCAGCCAGTTTTCATGACCAATGCGCAGATAGTGAAACCGACTCGACAGCTATCCACAGAGTACCTGCTCTGTGCCAGATCCACGACACAGAGACACAACCCCCCCAGGAGTTTCATTCTCTTCCTTTTTTTCAGTATTCTGCTCACTCTTTTTTATCACCAATTCACCTTGCCACGCGTGAATGAATGAGCGAGGAATGGTTTGCATGACCTGAATGCTAGCTTACCACTGGGCACTAGATGAAATCTCAGATTTTTTTCATGCTCCTGTAACGCAGAAAGCAAAGCTAATGGGTGTCCATTAATGACTTGGCATTTCCGTTTGTGTTTTGGGCATCCTGCTCTCAGGGGACTCCCCTCAAATATGTTATACCAGAAAGTGGCACAAAGAACACCATCCCCATCCCCTGGGTGGTTTAGGTGACACAAGAAATTTACCTGGAAGATAACAAGGATTAGTGTATGATCAACAAATTTGTCTAATGGTTTCCTTTTTCTTTTTCCTTCTCTTTTCTCCAGGGCTTATCACTGACTACAGGGTAAGTAGGAGACGTGTCTTGCACTGTGATCCAAGGTGTGGCAGGGTGCTGGGGACGTCCATTGCCATATCGCCTGCTGCCTTCCCTCACTCTCAGGACCAGGCTCCACTGACGCCCCACTGACAGGCACCTTCTAACTGGGTCCTCACTGGCAAATAGGGTGTGGCCCTGCCAGGTGGCGGGCAGCTCTGTGGACCCCACAAATCGGAGGTCTCAGGTGAGGAGGCCCCGCCCCGACTGTGCTCCTAGGAAGGGGAAGGGGCTTCTGCAGCTGATCCCGCTGAAGGGAAGGGGCTGTTTGCAGGTGGTGCAGCCTGTGGCCTGGGCCGCTGTGTGCGCAGGCAGCAGCAGAGGGCGTGGGAGAGTGGGAAGGCAGAGGACATACACAGCGCTCAGAAGGGGACGTCCTCCCAGCAGCCTGGCCTCCAATCACCTCGGTTCTCTCTCCTTTTGATTTGCCACAAGTGTGGAGTAAAGTTACCTCAAAAGTGCCCGGTTGTCCCAGCCTTAAAAAGCAGTCTGGATTCAGAAGTAGTGCTGGGAGGCTGAGCGGAAGAGTGGAACCCAAGCGGGGAGGTGACACGAAAGGGCAAGGGCAGGCCTGCTCGGTCACTGCCACCACCCATCAAGAGGTGATGGGTGTCCAGTTCTTTTCTGGTCAGACGTGATGGGCATCGGATCTCGTCACAGCAGGGGTTGCCGTTTCCTGACGGAGGTGTGTCTGAGAGCTTCCGGGCCAGCACGTCGGCAGCTCATGATGAGCCAGCAGGGACTGGCCCTCAGAGCTATCAAATGCCCTTCCCTCTTCCCACGACAGCTGTGAGCCAGGAGGCGCAGGGTACCAAGACACCTTCCCAAGCCACCACGGCCTGTCCTAGGACAGTTTGGGTGAACTTGCCTGGTACCACCCACTCCACAGCAGGGAGAAAGGCAGGGTGTGCGCACAGGCACAGCAGGAAGGTCATGAATTGTGCTGTTTGACGCTTTGATATGAAATCCCTGCTTAGAATCCAATTTACCTTTTAGAAAGTTGTTATTCAAGGGAAAATATGACAATAATATTAAAAGCAGTCTGAGGACAAGATCACGCCTACTCTCCCCACCGCAGCACAGCGGTGGCTTTTGCTGGTTCCTGCTCCCGCTCTGACCCTTCCCAGCCTTGCCACGTGCTGTGCAGGCCACGCCGCAGCTGGCTTCTATGTCACTGAACCTGAAATCACAATGCCCTCCATACTGCTCCACAGCCGCAGTAAGTACGGGAAGGCTGCATGGAGTTCCACGGTATGGAGTATAATTATTTATTTCCCCACGACAGTTTCTTGCTTTCCTAAATTATGCAGCTGGCATCTTGTAGCTTCTTGCTTATGATGAGCTACTTCATAGTGTGTAAGACTGAAAATGGGGTGATTAGGCACAGGACGCGAAAACGTCACGCCCTTTAGTCTTCTTTAACTTTTGATCCTCCACAGCTTCGACATCTTCAGGAAAAAAAGGCTGTGCCCCTTCCCCACTGTTGATCCAGAAGGCCTGGCATCCACCACGCGCCTTGTGTGGGGTGGTTCCGCGTTCCTCAGAATGCTTTTGTCTCTCTGTTATTAACATTTCAACCAGTTATTTCTACCAGTATAATGCAAGGCATTGCCCTCCGTTAGGGAAAGCTCAGGCATCAGCCCCCCCATGCTCCGGCTCTGCTTTCAGGCCCGTCCCACCCCTCCCGCTGGCCCTGCGTGAGAGCTGGAGCTCTCGCACCCGGACTGTTGAGGCGGCCTCTGAACTGGCCACTCCCTTTCCAGCCAGGAGCTGCGTGCTGCTCTGGAAGCTACTCAGAGGTGAGGAAGGCTCGAAACCTCCCTCCCAGACACCCAGGCCACCAACCGAGGTACAGACCACCCAGGCCCTGATGACCGTTCTGGGAACACCTGAAACACCCGCTTTTCTGCAGTCGTTGCTTCTGGCCTACAGGAAAATGTCGTAGCTCCTTAGCTGGTCCTCTGACAGTCTGGCTTTTCCTCCTGCCGTTTGTTATGCTTGACGACTGAAGTCCCAGGCATCGCGTGCTGGCAGTGTGAGTCGCACGTCACGTGTGGATGGCCCTGCTCAAGGACGGCACAGCTCAAGGGAGCTGTGTCCGGGCAGGTGTGAAGCACGGCAGCAGCCTGGCCCCGCTGACGTCCACCTGGCTGGGGAGGCCCTCGGGGCCGTTATGCCTTCTGCGCTGTGGGGTCCCTAGAGAGAGCAGGGATGGCACGTCGTGTATTCCCAGCACATATTTCATGGCTAATGGATGGACAAACGCATGGACTTTATGGAAGATTGAATGAAGAGGATGACAGAAATTATTTTGGAGCACAGGTGCACATCAGTTAGTCCTTGACGCACCATCTCCAGAAAGTAGCAGTGGTCACAGAGGGACAGATGCAGGGCAGCACCACCGGGAAAGAACACACAGGTTGGCCAGGTGTGAGTGTGATAGCCAGTCTCTGGGCCTGTTGTGCAAAGGGCCTGAGGCACCAGTCTCACCCTGGCTTTGTCCCTTCAATTCCGTGGGCACAGGCACAGGGACAGGTGTCTCCACCTCCCACCTGATGCTCCCCCTCTGCCACAACCCCGGAGCTCCCTGACCATATTTCTGGTGTGTCGCCTTTGCTGCTGTCGTAGCCAGAATGCAGCAACCTCTTCCCTGTCTGACGTGCTCACTCGCACCTCCAGGGCTCTTTTGTGGATTCTTCCTTTAAAGTGAATTCCAGGCAAATGGCCCCAGATCCCGGCCTCTTCACTGGGCTCAGCAGCTGAAGGAAAGAATATCATAGGCAGTGAAGACAGGAATATCATGGACATTCTTGTTTTGTTCAAAGAAGTTGGAAACTCAAACCTAAGGCTGTCACAGCCACCAGGCTGGGGAGAAGACCCCGGGATGCTCGGCCGCTGACCTGGCCAACTGGCGAAGGGTGGGATGGAGGGAACGAGCAGGCCCTGGCATGACTGTCCACCCACTGGAGGACGAGGGCACAGACAGAGTCTTGGCCCCAAGAAGAGGTTGTTCAGGAACGAGGTTTGGCAGAGCAGTTCTGTGTTGTTTCTGGTTGCGAACAGCAGACTGAATATGTAGAGATGGCGGCCCTGGCCTCCAGCTTCCCTGGTCCGGGGCAAAGTGGGCATCGTCACGTCCACTTCACAGGTGAAGGCACAGAGGTCCAAAAAAGTTAAAAGAACTTGCTGAACCTCGTTATGAGACAGGACCAAGGACCAGGCTCACAAGCCCGCGCGTCGCCCCCACAGCCCACTGTGCTATTTGGATGAAGATGCTGCATCTTCCCATACATTTTGGTGGCTTATCAGAGGTGGGACAAAACACAAGGTTAAAAATTCTTAATTGTGGATGGAAAAGTACTGGAAAATAGCACATTTGATATCTGAGAAGTCTCAAATACGAATTGACTTCTCCATGCGGAATCATTTTGTACGACCTGTGCATGAGGGTAGGTGGGTTTCCCTCCTGGTTATTTAAGCACATCAGTCGGCAATATTCCACCTGCTCTGAGCCAGGCCAGGTGCTGGGCTTGGGGCTGGGACTAAAATGGCAAACAAGACGGAGTCCCTGTCCCCTGGGAAACTGTAGTCTAGTGGGAGGTGAGGCCCCCCTCACGGCAAGTCCTACTGTGGTCAGGAGCAGGTGCCAAGGACCGTGTGGGGAGGGGTGTGGGGTCTGGGTGGTGCCTCCGACCCAGCCCTGCTTCGGCTCTGGAGAGGTAATGGCAGCATTTTTTAAGCCACATTTGTGTGAGTATTCAGTTAAACTGCGCTTTTGCTCCAGTACCACAGAAATTAAGTTTGCCTTGGTATTCTTCCAAATGTTAGATTTAAATCACATGTTAATTTCTAGGAGGCTGACCTGCAGAGGAATGATTTTGGAATGCAGCAACCATGCTGAACAAGGGCAGGCACCACTGCTTTCCTGGCCCTTGGTTAGCTAGTTAGTCAGCAAGTTAGTTAGGTGGCGAGAGCTGCTTCTCTTCCTAAGGCAAGTTAGCTTAATTTATACTGAACATCTCAACAGCTTGCAAATGCATTGCTAAATAAAAGACAGCAGTGTGTTCGTGGGTGTGATTTAGGCTCTGCCACATTCTGGCTCATTGACATTGGACAAGTCACTCTCCATGCCTGGTTTCTCTCCAGCAAAGTGAGATACAAACCCCCCTCTTGCAGTGCTGTTAGGAAGCTGAAATGAGATGATGTGTCAATATACCTAGCACAGGCCTGGCATCATTGGGGAACCATGTTGAATGGCTCCATCTAAACATTGGCTCTACGTTTCCCTTTGCAACTTGAGAAGCTTCTGCAGAGCCCTTGCTCTGGGCCCCACAGGCTGCTTCTCTTGCAGTTCGGAAATGGCATCCATTCAGTCGTTCGACACTCACTGTTTAAAACCGCCTGCCAGCCCTACTACCGAGGGCAGCACCAGACTTGGGTTGGACAGCCCACGGGGGGCCCCTGGCAGACGCCTGGGTGGGTTTGGGGTGTTTGCCTCACTGCCCGGCACCGCTCCACCCCCACGGGGAGCCCGTCCCCACTCTCCTCTGCTGGTGGGAGTAACCCTCAACATTTCCTCTATAAGCTCAAATAGAATATTATTATTTAAAAGACAGCCACGAAGTGCCACTATGCTGTCTTCCCAAAGGCCTGCCCTCCTCGCCCTGTCCTCTCCCACTGGCTGTATGACATTCCCAGCCAACTGGGGGCAGTCACACAGAACATGGAGGGCCAGTCAGCGGGCAAAGTCTGGGAAAACTAAGGAAAGCTTCTTGGAGGACCAACACATAGACATGCGTGTTTTCTCGTAAGGGGGTCTTGGGTCATTCCACAGTGATCAGTGGCATAGAAATGGAAGCAATATTGCTCTAGAAGACGGTGTGGGACATCAGTGGTGGCAAGCAGCAGAGGAATGTGGGCGTCAGCCTTAAGCACCTTCTTCATGGGCAGAGACGCCAATGAGAGACACCCCACATCCCCACGGATCGACTTGTTAGGTACCCCTGGCCCTGGGTACCCCTGGGTCTGGTGATGGCGTGCACTCTGCAAACATCTGTGGAGTGACAACAATGAACAGCTGTGCCTCCCAGCTCAGCAGGCCTGTCTGTCCTCACCTCTCCTGGACCTGTGCAAAGAAAGCCCCGTGCTATGGAGCTGCTCACATCACGGGGGCTCTGTGTCCAAGACGGTCACGGCAGCCAGAGTGCGGTGGCCACCAGGAATTAGCTGCCTCCAAGAGAAACAGGTGAACCAATGAGTCAGAAAGGAACCCAGCTCCTAAGATAGTCCTCACCGATGCACTGTTTTATGTTTTGTTTCAGCACTGGCAGTTACCCCTGGGTCGAAGATTTCGCTCTTTGAAAATGTGGTTTGTTTTTAGGATGTACGGAGTGAGAGGACTGCAGGCTTATATCCGCAAGGTGACTTCCTTTTCGTTACTTATCTGGGTAATATTGTGGAGGTTTTAGGGGACTTTGAAACGAATTCAGATGTATTAATAAGCAAACATATGGTAAGGGAACGGACTGTACTTTGGTTGTTGAGATGAAGGTACTTACCAGATCTCTTAAGTCACTTCCACTAAGGTTACAGGTTATCAGCTTGAGGAAGACAATTGAAGTAAAAACAGCACATAGGTTGCACTTTAGCCATATCTAGCTGACAGTGAGGTTCTTGCAGCAATGGCAATAGTGAGATCACAACGTTTTTCTCTCCAAAACACTGCCAGAGTAGGAGCATCTTAGAGGTGGGGTGCACCAGATGCCACCCACTCCAGCGGCTCTTAGACACGCCTCCTGGCCAGCAGCTGCAGCCTCTGTGTTAGCGCGTGCCCCAGGCACCTGTGCTGTGCATGCAAACTGGAGAGCCGCTCTAAAAAGAGCCCTGCTTGTTTCTTAGCCATTGAGGAAACTGAGGCCTGAACGTGCGCTAGAACTTGCCCAGGGGCCACCCATTTAGCCAGCTGTGGAAGGCCTGCTGGTTCCAGCTGTGGCCTCTCTGGACAGACAGGCGTCCCTAAGCTTCACCGGGAGAGACACTCCTGAGCCTTTCAGCCCTAGTGATAGTGATGGCCCTTCATTTTAAGTCCTGGTGACGCTGTGGGACCAGCTGTGCAGCCAAGAGCAGGAGCTGATGTCTCTGGGCTCTTCCTCTGGGGCCGAGTGCATGGAAAAGCATCCATCTGCAGGCGTTTGTGGAGTGCCCATCCTGTGCCACCAATGGCATCTGTCACCTCGCAGGCTGTTGTGAGGAAAGCTATGGGAGCTGTCAAGCACTAGAGACTCTGTTCTGGGGGGGGATCTGGAGAGGAGTGTGCATGTGCATTTTCGGGTAAGCTGTCCCCTCCCCACTGAAGGAGAGAGAGTGGGAACATTGCAATGAGGGCGAATTCAGCTTCTTTGGGGAAAGAAGGCAAAAAAATGAGTGGTTTATGTCTCTACGATGATGACATCTTTAAGTTCAAAGACAACTAGTTGTGATTATGCTGTGTCATGTTAAAAACACACCCACCCCTCTCCGAAAGGTACCCAATCCGGCCTCGGGAGGAAGGTGTATCCACGGTCAAGGCCTGCTTGCGGGTCACCTCGGAGGACAAAGTCTTTGGCGCCCTCTGGTGGTGTGACTGGGACCCGCCCGTTCAAACGGCGCTGACGGCGCGGTATTTCCGCTCGCCCGCCCGAGCATCTGCAGCGCGAGCGCCCGTGGGGGCCTGGGCTTAGAATGAGCAGGACGTGCCATGTAGACCATAAAAAGCCCGTTCTCCTCGGATCACGTACTGTAATAGCTTTTGAGTTCTATAAGCATCTAGAAATTAAATAGGTTGGTGTATTCAATGAGAAAGAGGCAGTTCCTGAACGTAACAGGGGTGGGGGTTGGGGGGATGTGATTCCCACCTCCAGGTGGCAAACACCACGCCGTGGAACGGCCACCACAGCGGCCCCGGAGAACTGAAGCTCTGGCATCAGGCAGCTGCGTTAGAATCCCAGCTCCGCCAAGGCCTCAGCTGTAGGACCTAGGACCTTGGCCTGTCGCTTACCCTCTCTGAGCCTCGGTTTGCTTATCTGCAAAATGGATATCACCTGTGCCGTGGGCTGTCCTGAGGATGGCGCGGTGGTGACGCGCTCGGCATGGCTGGCACAATGGAGTCTTGTGGATGTCGGCCATTATCTCTTCTAGACTGTTCAAATGGCTCGTCATGGTGTTTATTCTAAAATTATAAAAGACTGCTTAGGTGGGATAAAAAATAGTCCCGCGAACAGAAGAAAATGATGGTCAGTGTTTTTCTGAAGGCGCTAGGCCTTTTCTCATGGTAATGAAAGCATTTCTTCTCAGCCTGCTTGCCAACAGCTGGTGAGTGGACAGCACACACACTTGAAAATTGCTAAGAGCATATAAGTGAATTATAGATGTGCAATCTAATAAGGTTTTCTAGGTGGTTAAGTTCGGAATTAAGTGGCGATGAGAAATGCAAACAGATTTTCCCTTTTCTCTTTCAAGCATGTCCAGCTGTCTCACGAGTTTGAGTCATTGGTGCGCCAGGATCCTCGCTTTGAAATCTGTGCCCAGGTCATTCTGGGGCTTGTCTGTTTTCGGCTAAAGGTATGTTAACGTCTATTTCCGACTTCTTCACTTTGGTTAAATAGGACAGAGGGGAAAGAGTCATTCATTACCTCCAGGCTCAAAGGCTTGCACTGCCTCCCAGAGGCCGCAGAACAAAGCCTGCCTTCTCCAGCCCGGGGCCTGCCCCTGCCTAACCCTGCGCGACTGCCTTCCAGACTTCTTGCTGGTGTGGTTCATTTGCCCTAGAACCATCACCATCGTTTTCATCCCCAAGCCTCCAGCCCACATCTCTGCTACTGGAATTCCCTGGAGGACAGTGACTTGTCCATAGCCTAATTAATCAGCACCGTCTGGGAGCTGGTTGGAAAAGCCAATCTTGCCCCCCGCCAGCCAGACTTGCTGACTGCACTTTGGCAAGATCCTGTTCAGGAGCCTAAGATGTGCTGTTCTTTATAAGCTGCTGTGTTGCTTGCTGCCTGGCGCTGTGTGTGTTCACTGGGGAGGAAAAGGTGGCCTGGGTGGGTTGGGCCACAAGCCATCTCTGCTGACAAACAAGACCACACTTCTCTGAGATATGTTGCACACACCCCCTTGGTAACGTCCCCTGTGCACACGAAACCGGATGAGACCTAATGCACTTACCTGTATTGAGATAATTCCCCAAGACCTTCTGAATCCATTTCAGGCCTTTTAAGGCCTCCCTGCTCAAGTGAAAGGCAGCAATGAAGAGCAGGCTGGGCTCGGTGTCACCGTCAGAGGGATGCCATCAAAATGCGGCCCCACCTCTTCAATTACCACTTCCTTTGCCTGGGTGATACTTGGAGCTCTGAGGTGGGGCTGAGCTTCAGGCTTTCCCAAGCCTAGAGCAGCAGAGCTAGGGCAGGATTCTGACGTGAGAGCTGTCCAGGACACGTGAGCTCGCTGAAGAGCACCAGGTGATGCGATCTGCGAGCAGGTGTGCAGAGGAACAAGGGCAGGACACTCTGCGGGTGTATGCGAGAGAAGCCCCAAGGCATCAGTTTCCCGGAGCGTGTGTTTTGTATGGGAGACCAGATGTGGCGATTCAAGCCACCTTGGTGTTGACATTGTACTTAGACTTGTCTGTACTCAGCAGTTGGTTTTATTTTTGTTTTTACCGCCACTGCTTTTGTAGGACTTTCATATTTTAATTTTTATCTGTTTTACTGAGATGTAATTCACTTTGTCCATTTGAAGTGTACATTTGGGTGATTTTTACAATATCCACAGGGTTGTGCAGCCATCACCACGATCTAAGTTTAAAACCTCTACATCCTCTGAAAAGAAACTCCACACCCATCGGCAGTCACTCCCCATCCCCACCCTTAGGGCCTCTCATCTGCTTTCTATCTCCATAGACTCGTCTATTTGGGATGTTTGTATAAATGTACAATAGGCCACCCTTTGTGACTGGCTTCTTTCACTTAGCATAATGTTGTCAAGATTAAGACTTTTATTTATTTGCATAATTTACAGATTACAGTGAACCTGTCTGTGTGTTGGTTTCTGTCCCTTTTCTCCTGTGCCGCAGAGCGAGCCCTCCCACGCAGGACACCCAGGGCAGATTTCAGCCAACAAACATTTACTTTTGTGAGGTTTCGCTTGTTGCTTCCGTTCCATGAACCCAGTTTCTCCTGGAGGAAGCACACTAGTCAAACTCTGTGGTTCATTTTCCCGTCTCCATGGCTACAATCTTGTTATCTTCTCCTTGTCCTGTTCCTCTCCAGTCTGAATCCCAAGCCCTCTGCATCTGATGCTTCAGCGTAGAAGATGGCTGCACATTCCGCCTAAAGTAGATATGACATCGCTGTGACGCACCGAGTCCCTTTTGCTCCATCCTTATCTCGGCTTGTCCTTCCTCTGTGCGTCACTCGGGCTATTTTTGTCATTGTTCTCTGCTTGGCCTGTCGCCTCTCCTTCGTGAGAGTACTATCTTGTTGAGCATGTTTTCCCTAGAAGATTGGCTTTCATTTTCTGTGCTCTATAATTTTCAAATGTTTGCTCTCATTTCAGTCTTGTTGGTAAAATTCCATCCCCTTGCTACCCTAATTTCTTTTTTTTCTATCCTCATCCTTGAATAGAAGCACATTGGTCCAGACCTGGTGTGCGCCCGCAGTTTCTGAACTGCTTCTGGCCTGTCGCTGTGCACTTGGGCACAGCAGGAGCTGCGCTCAGGCCGACAGCGAGAGGCTGGGTGGATTCGCACAGGACACGGCCGGTTTCCAGCAGCCAGTGGTGTTGGCCTGACTGGTGTGGTCCTGCGGGGCAGACTGGACTCATCCCTTCCCACCCACTCTCGCTGCCTCTCGACGCTGAAGGCAGGGCCAGGGCGAGCAGCACGGTCCCATGAGGGGCGCGGGACCAGGATGCAATGCCCCCTGCTCAGCCCCTTCCACTTTAGCCTCCGTGGCTTAGAGGAGGTGGAGTCACTGTGTGGAAACAGGAGAAAGACGGGGTGGAGGGAGCCAGAGAAGGGTCATGAGACTGGCTGGCCTGGAAGCAGGGCCCAGGCACGAAAGCAGGGCCGCTCGTTCGCTGCTTGGTACAAGCATTTCATCCCAGGGGCAGCCGGAGCAGGGGGGCTGCACTCTTCCAGAGGGTGGGCCCTCGGTCCTGCGGTTCACAGACATTTTTCCCACAGTCTAGCAATAGCTTGACAATTATGCTTCATTTTCTGTGCTGTTGAGATGACTTCTATACGTTTCTATGAGAATTTAGAAATCCCAGAAACCCCTGCTCTGCTGTTTAAGATCATCAATTTGGAGATGACATATTAGGGATCTTCGTTTTTCTTAAAAAACTTGGACCAAGGGTGGCGTCATCTTTTGACAGCACATTAGAACATGGGGAAATTGTAGGGAGAGGATGAAGTCTTTTAGGGTGCGTTACCATTATTTCGCTGGATTTTGTAACATCGTAAATGCAAGGAGAATGAGGGATCGTGGCATCACCACATGCTGCCTTCCGACGTGATTCATTTAATTTTTGAGTCATCAGAGATCTGAGCACAGTTCCTCTTTTTCAATTCCTCCAGGGCTCCAACAAATTGAATGAAGCTCTTCTGCAAAGAATAAACAGTGCCAAAAAAATCCACTTGGTCCCATGTCACCTCAGAGACAAGTTTGTCCTGCGTTTTGCCATCTGCTCTCGCACGGTGGAGTCGGCCCACGTGCGGCTTGCCTGGGAGCACATCACAGAGCTGGCGGCCGCCGTGCTGAGCGCAGAGCGGGAGTAGAAGAGGGCCAGGCGCAGGTGGGCTCCTGTCCCTTTCCGCCTGTTCCCTGGGCTCCGGGGCCAGGATCCCAGCTCCCCTCCCGGCTCGGCCACTGGGCGCTACGGGGCGGGATTCCCTCCACCTCACGATGAGGAAGAGAAAACCATGTTATGTGCAGGCTAAAGAAGTAGAAGGAACAATACATTATAATCATTCTTTAAAAACTTAGGTTTTTATTTTTTATTCTCTTACCTCAATCTCTATAATTTCCCCTCAGATTTCATCAAATGGCATTTATCGAGGCAACTTACTATCATAAGGGGGTTGTTATACTTGCTGTAGGTTCAACGGTAAAAACAGGATTCAATTTTTAAAAAAAACTACAGCATACAATAGTAAATCCTAAGGCATATATGTATTTTGGCCAGATTAATTAGAATATTGATAATCTTAATATCTTGGTTTTACTGGTGCTTATTTGAGGTTACCACATCATATCCACATGGCCATAGTTCTGAGAGAAAGTAGGAACTATTCCTATTTTACAGAGGGTAAAAAATTAGGCAAAGATTCTAGTTGACAGTGGTACAATTTATCATTAGAGAAGCCAGATCAGCAATAAAACTTTCTTTAAGTTGAAACTCTTACATTGCACAGCTGCCTACATCTCACTGGAGAAATAGCATACTCCTTCCCAGTATTCAAACAAGAAGTCGACACGATTCTTACTTTTCAGTTTTTAAATATGGCCATATGTTCATGCTATTCTTTTTTTCCCTGTAGAGATCAAGAGTTGAAAAGAAGTATATCTGAAAACTGGAATGAGAAGAAAATAAATGTCACTGTGGCTCCTGCGTGTGGCTCACGTGTCTTTCTCCAAAGTCACCAGAGGCTTGTGGTTATGTCTGTTCAGTGTCTTGCCAATGAAGAAATATGATTTGCTATATGAAAAGTCAATCCCAGTGGCTATAGCTTTATTATTTGTGATTTTTGTTGATTAAAAACTCATGGGTTTTCATGTTCTTGAAGCCATCTGAGGTGGCAGGAAAGGCTTATTGAATTATTTTCCAGGGCAGTCTATGATCATGTGACCTGTGACTCTATCTGTAGTCCTTAAATTGTCTTTCGTCATGTGGATAAATGCTTAATAAACAATTCAAGTGCAATGCTAGTTGGGTTAGGTAATCATTTTGTTCTATGTTGTATCAAATTGATTCTTGTGATACAGACATCTCTTCAAAATAGCCAAAAATACGGCATCCTTGAATATTTTTAAATGCCATCCATTTATTCAACAAGGATATGCCAAGTATATGTCAGGCACTGTTCTGGATGCATTAACAACACACAAGTTTTACATGGAGATGACTTCAACTTCTAAGGAAATACATTTAGAATCAAGAAACAACCTGGCTCCAAGCAATGAGATCAAGTCCTCTGTCATGATGGGCCTTGGCTTCCTTGTCTGACAAATCCATCCGCTCTCTGGTATCATGATTAATAAGCAACAGCAGAGTGCTTCTGTAAACATAAATTCCAACAAAGATGTGCTATTCACTCAGACAATTTCATTACCTTTATTCAGAAACATTTTGCTTCTTTTAATTTTTAAAATTATTTTAGAGACAGAGTCTCACTCTGTCACCCAGGCTGGAGTGCAGTGGTGCCATCATAGCTCACCAAAACCCTGGGGCTCAAATCCTCCTGCCTCAGCCTCCCGAGTAGCTGGGACTACAGGCACCACCACGCCTGGCCCATTTTGCTTTTAGAAGCATGTGTTTTAATCCCCAGGTCAGTTGTTGTCCTTTGGAGGCTACGGAACTATCAAAAGCATGATCAGAAAGAGTCCTTGGGCTATTAATAGGTATATTTAGATTTCGAAGACCTCTGATATCTATGTGGATATAAGTGAATGATAGATCTGTCGCTCAGAAGTCTGGAAATGTATCAGATGCCATGTAGTTATTTAGTCAGGTCATTTGTTCTCTACCCATCAGTGAATCAGACTCAGCCTTCGTCACAGTGCGGAGACATGAGATGGGCCTTCGAGGCCCACCAGGGCGAGCCTCATTAGGTCCAGTGGAGTATGGAGCACTCAGATCACTGAGGTGAGGCTGCAGTGCCCACATTTTCCAACAAGATTGTTTTGCACCTGGGGGAGCCCTTGAGTTAAGATTGCTGCAAGGGCTCCAAGATAAGCCACCAAAGTCACCCGTACCAGCTCTCGGCTTTTTTGGAGCAGCTCCATCCTGCCCTGTCCATAAACGTACTTTGGGAAGATGGCTGAGACGTGAGTTCGAGGAAGGACACTGGGCAGCAGGTGACGAGAAGGATGCTGCACAAACGGGAGGCAGGAGGCCACCTGAGTGACTGAGATTTCCTCCCCCAAAACTGGCTGGATTCTTTTGGTGGAGAGCCTAAGACCCCAGCTTAGATGCTGACCCAGCAGAGATAAAAGCTGTCCAACTTCTGTTCATTTTGAGGTAACCCACGGCAGTTCACCCCACCTCCTGACTTCTTCGGGCACCTCCAGACCCCAAACCACCCAGCCCTAGAAACAGGAAGAGGGACTTCCAATTTATTTAATAAAAACAAACCCGTAACACTTGCTCTATGCCAGGCACCATTATATTCCCTGTCTGGGGAATAACAATTCAACCCATAACATACAGTATCACACCAGAAGCACAAAGAAATGCTGACTCAGGCTGATAGCGGTGTCCTTGAGGAAAACCACCAAAGCAGATAGTTCCTTTCCTCTCTGCCTCGCACATTTCAAGTGTTAAAAGAAAATGATGAGAAGCTATTGTTTTGGACTGAGCTCCTGCACTAGGTCCCGACAGATAGAACCAAAGTGGAGTCACTCATGATAAGTGCCACTTAATAAACTTAAAAAAAGCAGGTAGATCCCCAAACAGACCAATTTTTCCCAAAAACAGGAGATTTACAGCAACCAGTCAGAAAGAGCTCAGTCTACCTAAGTCAGGGTCATAAGGATGTCCCCTCTGCTTTAACCCTTACAAGGAAAGTAACCTCATGTTAACCAATTAGCCTTTTTACAGTTGCTCTGTTTCCTTGTTCCCACCTTACAAAACCCACTCCTCTGCCATTGCCCAGTGGGAGTCTCATTCTATTTTATAGAATGGAGGCTGCTGGATTCATAAGTCAGGAATAAAAGCCAATTAGATTTTTAACTAGGTTTGTTGTAATTTTGTCGTTTGACACAGGGGAAGACACCACCTCCCCACTCATGAGCTCCGTTTATGATGGCGATGCCAGAGGTAGCCTCTTTGTGTCCCTTTATGATCCATTCAGTGCAGCCAATGAAAATCTTTTACTAGAATTGTGCATCTCATTCACCCCAGACCCGCATACCTTACTCCTCTGTTGGAGGGCTGGAATACCGTCCCTGCGAGTCTGGCTCTTCTTTCTTCCTTACTGCCGAGTGAGGGAGTGGGAAGGTTTGGACATCAGTGGGAATCTGCTCACAGGTAAGGAACTGAATTGCCTCTGCCCCTTGTGCTGTCCGCCTCCCACACCCACCTGCAAACACACCTCTCCAAACTCCCGGAACGCAACCCTCCTGGCAGACAGGAATGCACGTTATTTAGGGCCGTATTATCCCTTTGCTCAAAAGCAAATGAGCTCACTGAAGTGTACATTGGCATTTATCTGAGACCAGGTTTATAAAATTCTGAATATGGAAATGAGCAGCCATCTTCCAGACCCCTCACACCAAGACAACTGGCACTGTTACAGATGAAAGCCTCTCCCATTGAAGGGCCAACAACTTCTACCCAGAAGAATAGTATATTCTTTCTTATATTCATATACATGTGTATATATAGTATATACCAGCAGTCTGTGGCCTTAGAAGGAAAGTTTAATATTTGCATAGCTCAAGCACTAAACTCTTCCACATTATGCTAAAGTGTTAAGATACTATTCTAATATATCCCATTTGTAAAAGATGGAAAACTCTTGATATGGTGTAAGGGTTTGAATCCCAATAATAGCATTAATAGTAAAAATAAAAGTAACATAGTGTTACAGCTTCTGTTGAGTATCTGGCACATGCCAGCTACTGCTTTGATATTTCAAGTATTATATTCATATTGATTGTAATCCTTACAATAGCGTCCTGAGTTAGAGAAGTTTATTCCTGTTTTACAGATGAGGAGGCAACTGGGCTTCAGATAGGGTGCAGAAGTGAGTGGTTGCCAGCCACCCAGGAAGATGAAAACTGCTGGATTCGAAAATGCTTGGTGTATCAAAGGCACAAAGTGAAAGAGCTAGTGTTACTTTTTGGAAAAAGTTAACACTGGCAACCACAAATGTAATTCTGTATTTGAGCAATACTTTTAGGAGGGTAAGAGAGTAGATTATATGAATTCTTCAAAACATTATCATTAAAATTTTAATGATGAAAATCACCAAAAATGACAAATTACCTGTCTTAGTTAGCCTGTCCAGGGCTGCTATAACAAAGTACCACAGACTGAATGGCTTAAAGAAACAAATTTATTTCCCACAGTTCTGGAGGCTGGAAGTCTGAGATAAGACTGCCAGCATGGTCAGGTTCTGGTGAGGGATCTCTTCCAGGTTGTTGTCTTCTTGTATCCTTGGGTGGTGGAAAGAGGACTAGAGCTCTTTGGAGTCTCTTTTGTAAGAGTATTTACTAATCCCATTCATGAGGGCTCTAACCTCATGACCTAATCACCTAAAGGCCCCCATCTCCTAATACCATTACCACATTGAGGGTTAGGATTTCAACATGCAAATTTGGGGAGGGACACAGCATTCCATCCCTAACATTACCCAAATAGTATTTATATTTGGCTGTTCTGTGTACACTCCCTCTCTGAGGAAACAGACAGCGTGTGGAACACCGGACTACTTGCCTCCAGAAATGATCAAGGGGAGAACATATGGTGAGAAGGTGGATCTGTGGTGCATTGGGGTGCTTTGCTAGGAGCTGCTGGTGGGGAATCCACCCTTTGAGAGCACCGCCCACAATGAGACCTACAGACGCATCCTCAAGGTGGATGTGAGGTTCCCCCTATCAATGCCTTTGGGAGCCCAGGACTTGATCTCTAAGCTTCTCAGATACAATTCCCAGGAGCGGCTGCCCCTGGCCCAGATCCCGGAGTACCCCTGAGTCCAGGCCTATTCCCAGATCTAGCTGCCTCCCTGTGCTCAGATGGCTTCCTGAGCCCTGTCTGCCTGTGTTCCTTGCTGTTTGTTTAGGGAGCTCTCCTGGCTCTGCTATCTCCTCTGTCTTCCTTGTTTCTTCTCTTTTAAGATGCAAGATGCTAATTAATAAAAACTGAATAATTTTGCACCAAAAAAATGCTAAATACACATGTAGAAAAAGAGCTAATAAACATGTTAACTGAGTTGGCCTTCATATAATAGTTTTCATTTTCATTCTACATGATATACTTTGGGTAACTACACAATAATTTAAAAATTAATTTCAAAATTATGAGTAATTAGAATAAAAGAGTCTTCTATTACTATCTAAGCCACGAAATGACTTAGGAGCTGTTGTTTTCATTGTAACACTTGTTTATTTTTTAAAAAATGTATTGTTGAATTCCTTTTATTTTAAAAGAACTTTAAAAAGATCTTCAATTTTTCTTTGCCTTGCATTTCTTTAGATCTTGTATTTAAATGTCGTACGCTGCTAGTTGCTGGTCATTTTCTCCATCCTCTGCACCAGATCCTCACTGTCTCAGAAAAGGATAACTGGGGACCCAGGTAGTCAAGGAGGTAGACAGGAAGACTACTGAGGCTTTCTGGGAAACATTTTCTTTCTTTTTCCAAGAGAGGTGTTCAAGGGGAAAAGTCCTTTCCCAGGTTGGCTCCGTCTTCCTGTTGTAGGTACGGTCGTGCGCAGAGGTTTAGCATGGATTGCAGGGGCCATCTGGCAACAATGAGGTGACAAGCCTGGGAAGGAAAATCTACAGGTTAGCAGATGGCAGAATGGAAAGATGGTCCTTCCTGATATCATCAGGCCTGGATTTTCTGTCAACCTCCAGGCTCCTTGCCACTGTGAGTGGTGTTTTGTTGCTTGTGTCTGAAAACCCAATTCAGCTAATCGAAATATGGTACTGTTGCCTGAAACCTTGCTGCAGAACACAGTGTAAGCTAATAATGGAGTGCTTTTCAGAGTCTTCCAGGCAAGTGTCCCTGAACAGCAGAGGGCCGTCAAAAGGTACGTTAAGTGTTCGCTGAGGGGTAGATCTGAGCTTCAACATTCAGGCACAACAGGTATTCGAATTCCCTTATTTTATGCATGTCAAAATTGCACGCTTCTCATTCCGTTCTTTCAGCCCGCGAAAAGCACGAACTGAGCACGGGCTGCGCGCCGCGCAGTGTGGCGGAGACGGTGGGAGCGCGGCATAGCCGCGGGACCGGAATCGGGGGCAGGGGCGGGGCCGGGGCAGCTGCGCCCGCGGCTCGAGGCACAGACCGAGGGCGGACTGCTTGCCCAGGTGAGTCCAGCTAAGTCTCGACCTGTGGGAATCAGCATAATTTTTAACGCCCATGGCATCCTTGTCTATACTTGGGGGAACTTTAAAAGCGAAGCTTTCCACAATGAAACGCAATGTGTCACTTCCTGTAAACGCACCATTGCTGGGAAGCCGGCAGGCTCCTTCAGGAGACGGTCTGCAGTACGGCTCTGCCAAAACGTCGCGGGCTAGAGCCGGGGTGGGCGGTCAGGGGTCTTGGGCGCCCCGGAACCACCCCCACCGCGAGCCCCTCCCGGCGCGCGCCCCATGCCGGCGCTCCTCTCGCACGCATGCACGCACGGCGCGTGCCCGAGCACGTCAGCAGCGCGCAGGCGCACATCGGTCCCCGCGATTTTCGGAGTTCCCGGCTGCCCGTGCTGTCCGCAGGTCTGCGGTGGTGACCGGGGACGGGCTGGGGCGGGGCGGGGCGCCGCTGACCCTCGTGGGCCCCGGGGCCCGGGCGGGGCAGCCGCGGGGCCGGGGTCGGGGCGGAAGGGCCCGGGTAGGCCGGAGTCCGGGGGGGCGGCAGCCGCAGGGTTCGTTGGCAGTGGGTGTGCCCTTAGCGCCCCTTCATTTGCTTTTACTTCTGTTTTAGGGGAGGGTGGCTGATTGGTCAGTCCCCGAGCGAGAGCGAGGCTCACCCAAGCTTAAGAAAGTGGGCCGAGGCGGCGACTGAAGGGAGTGTCTGGGCTCGGCGTGAACGACAGGTCCCGGGCCTAGGTCTGCGGGCTGCTTCCTTTGGCAAGGACTGTCTGAGGGCTTGAGCCGGGTTAGGGTATAAATTTACCTCTTCCTAGTACTGCTCTTTTGCAATACACGGTAGTAGTAGCAGTAACTCAGCTGAGTGCTGCTGGTCCCTGGCCATTCCCAGTCCCCGTGACCTGAGGCAAGTTGTTAACCTCTGTGGTAAGAAAGAATGACCCCTTCTTTGAGGTATCATTGTGAGAAATAATAATAGGCAATATTTTATCGAGTATTTTCTAAGTGCTGAGGACTGTTTTGGGTGTTTTACAGAATTAAAAGACCCTGTCACCTTAGTGATGCAGCTGTGTTGCATCTTAGGTGAAAACGGACAGAAAGATTGAGAGATTTACCTAAGGTCACTGCTGGCTCAAGATCTTGTGCTCTTAACTCCTGTGTTGTTTTGTTATAGAATAGAATGCTATAAAAGGCCTGTACAGTGTTTTTCACGTGGTAGGAGACCGTCGGTATTTTAGTAGCTATTCCAGCGTATGTCGTATTCTAGGTACTGAAAGTAACAGTAAACAGTTCCTACTTGCAGAAGCCAACTATCTGGTTAGGATGACAAATGTCACATTCTTAAAATAATCATAATATTATTAAAAGAAGATTGAAATGCAGCTCATATGTAAGTGCTAATAAACCATTCTTTTTATATCTAGGAAAGGCCATAAAGGTTTACTTTTTTAGAAGGAGATGGGGTCTCACTGTGTCACCTAGGCTGGAGTGCAGTGGTGCAGTCATAGCTCACTGCAGCCTCAAACTCCTGGCTTGAAGAGACCCTCCAGCCTCAGCCTCCCAGCACTTTTAGCCACTGCACCTGGCTGTTAAGTTGACTTGGAAATGATGAACAGGACAGTGGCTGTGTCTTTGATCAGTGATGGCCAAACAGTTTTTGGTTATCCATATCCATATTTGTTGGATAAATGATTGAGTTGAAAGGAAGTAAGGCTTAGTTGATGAATGTTGAGGGAAAAGGTGAAGGTGGAAAGGAGAGAAAGGAGGGGATTCTAGGAATAGTGACTAGAACTCTGAGCTATTGAGCTAATCCCAGGATTGCAGATAATAAAGGGAAATGAAGCCCTGGAGAGGAAGGGGATGATCATAGTAATCGTGCAAGTTCGTGACAAATGTTTTCCAAGTCCCCTTTCTTTCAATTTCTCATTTCTAGTATTTCATAAATGAGTTTAAAATAAGAGTTAAAATGGTATAGTAAAAAGTATGAACTGCTTCAGGGGAGGTCAGTTCTAGTTTTCACTCTAGCTTTATAGTTTTAAACAAATTATAGTCTCACTGGATCTTTTCTTATTTTTTTTTTCTAACGAAGTTTTATGAACACCTATTTACAATGTGACAAATTGTTTACAAGGCAATATGGGAGATACTAAGCTGTATTAAACACAGCTCTTGAACTAAAATAACCTATTGATTGTTAAGCTATACTTTCAGGTAATTTAAAAGGTAAAATTTCAAATGCATGAGTTGTTGGTTTTTACTTTATTGTAATGCTCTTAGGAAACAAAAGGGTTTTTTTGTTGTTGTTGTTTTCTTTGAGACAGAGTCTCACTCTGTTGCCCTGGCCTGTTGCCCCAGCTAGAGGTCGTGGTATCAGCCTAGCTCACAGCAACCTCAAACTCCTGGGCTCAAGTGATCCTACTGCCTCAGCCTCCCAAGTAGCTGGGGCTACAGGCATGCGCCACTGTGCCTGGCTAATTTTTCTACATATTTTTAGTTGTCCAGCTAATTTCTTTCTATTTTTTTAGTAGAGACCGGGTTTCGCTCTTGCTCAGGATGGTCTCGAACTTCTGAGCTCAAATGATCTACCCACCCCAGCCTCCCAGAGTGCCAGGATTGCAGGTGTGAGCCACTGCGCCCAGACAACAAAATGTTTTTTAAATACATTTTTCTTGTGGATTTGCAGGCACATTCTATACATCCAGCAACATGATGAATTCATTTGATTCATTCATTTGCATAAGAATATAGCTTAATGTGAAGAGGCTTATGAATATAATGAGAGAAAAGATCTAAAGTAAAAGCACTTTACTAGTAGACTAATTAGCTTGTTCTCATTTCATTTATTGTAACAATATCACTTTTTATTTGAAATTGGGAGATCATGAGAGATTCCGGGGCATCCTGTTTTAGGTGCTTATTTGTGAATAAGTCATTAAAAACATTTAAATGTCATAGTTCATATTTATGATTCATGCTGCTCAATCTGTGACCTAGGCTAGTAGCATCAAGGAGCATGTGTACATGTGCATAATATCTGGAGTGAAACTGCTTGTGTTGGATTTCTGGCACCATTCATAATTGGCTGTGTCATCTCAAGTAAGTTCCTTAACTCAGCCTCAGTTTCTATATATGTGCAATAGGAATAATGACAGTAGTTTTCAGATTATTTTTATATTCATTTCTTGATTCTCACAGTGGTTCCTCTCACTTTACAGATAAGAAAACTGAAGGCTCAGTGATAGTAAAAGGCTTAAGATCATTCATGTAATTTATCTTAGAGACCAGACTTAAACTTGTGGTTTGTTTTGTTTTGTGTATCTTTAGTTCTATTATTCTTCCTTATTGCCTTTCTTTTGTTGATTACTTTTAAATCCTTTTCATCTAAACCTTATGAGTGTTTTCCCTATTCACAGAGAAAATTATGTAACTAAAACAGTTTAACTCATAAAAAATTATTATTAAGTCTTTAATCTTGAAGACTTTATATTAGTGTATTTTGAATATTTGAAATCTTTGGTTAACCAGATATTTCTCTTATAAAAACAATATGTCCTTGTATTTTAATAAATAAAAAGTCCAGTGTATCTTTCTTCAGATTAGCAGAGATTTAAAAACTCTGTTTAAAGTATTACATCTTTGTTTTCTTCTTGATACTGATTCATTTTCATTTTTGTAATTTGTTATAGAACCCTCTAAAATGCAGACCTTCAGCTCTAGGTCTGTGCATCTGAGTGAATGGCGGAAGAATTACTTTGCAATTACGTCTGGTACATGTCCAGGACAGAAGGCAGATGCATACCGTGCACAGATATTACGCATTCAGTATGCATGGGCAAACTCTGAGATTTCCCAGGTCTGTGCTACCAAACTGTTCAAAAAATACGCAGAGAAATATTCTGCAATTATTGATTCTGACAATGTTGAATCTGGCTTGAATAACTATGCAGAAAACATTTTAACTTTGGCAAGATCTCAACAAACTGACAGTGACAAGTGGCAGTCTGGATTGTCAATAAATAATGTTTTCAAAATTAGTAATGTACAGAAGATGATGCAAGCTGGCAAAAAATTCAAAGACTCTCTGTTGGAACCTGCTGATGCATCAGTGGTAATCCGTAAGGAGGTCTCTGTGTTGGATCTTCCTAAATTTAGTGTTTGTGGCAGTTCTGGAGAGAGTGACCTATTACCGAACTCAACTCATGATACAGATAGGATCCAAGACTTCCCAGAGAGAAATCCTGTGAAGTGTCCTCAGAATGCCCAGCCACCTATGGTGACTCACACCACTAGGACTAGTTCTACATTCTCAGTGCCTTTAGGTGACTCAGCCACTGCAAAATTCCATGCCACACCATTATTTGGAAATGTCAAAAAGGAAAATCACAGCTTTCCAAAAGACAACATAGGACTAAATATGTTCTCATCTAATCAGTCTTGTTTCTCTGCTGGCTGTGAAAATCCCTGGGAAAGGAAATCTTTTTATGGTTCTGGCGCCATTGATGCACTTTCTAATCCAATGGTGAATACGGCTTTTAGTAGGACAGAAGATAATGGCCAAAAGGATAGCAGCCTGCCTACTTTTAAAACGGCAAAAGAGCAATTATGGGTAGATCAGCAAAAAAAGTACCACCAACCCCAGCGTGCATCAGGGTCTTCATATGGTGGTGTAAAAAAGTCTCTGGGAGCTAGTAGATCCCGAGGAATATTTGGAAAGTTTGTTCCTCCTATACCTAAGCAAGATGGGGGAGAGCAGAATGGAGGAATGCAGTATAAGCGTCATGGGGCAGGAACTACAGAACCAACCCTTCCAGTTGATGAGCGCCTGAAGAACTTGGAGCCAAAGATGATTGAACTTATTATGAATGAGATTATGGATCATGGGCCTCCAGTAAATTGGGAAGATATTGCAGGAGTAGAATTTGCTAAAGCTACAATAAAGGAAATAGTTGTGTGGCCCATGATGAGGCCGGACATCTTTACTGGTTTACGGGGACCCCCTAAAGGAATTTTGCTCTTTGGTCCTCCTGGTACTGGTAAAACTCTAATTGGCAAGTGCATTGCTAGTCAGTCTGGGGCAACATTCTTTAGTATTTCCGCTTCATCCTTGACTTCTAAATGGGTAGGTGAGGGAGAGAAAATGGTCCGTGCATTGTTTGCTGTTGCAAGGTGTCAGCAACCAGCTGTGATATTTATTGATGAAATTGATTCCCTATTATCTCAACGGGGTGATGGTGAGCATGAATCTTCTAGAAGGATAAAAACCGAATTTTTAGTTCAGTTAGATGGAGCTACCACATCTTCTGAAGATCGTATTCTAGTGGTGGGAGCAACAAATCGGCCACAAGAAATTGATGAGGCTGCCCGGAGAAGATTGGTGAAAAGGCTTTATATTCCCCTCCCAGAAGCTTCAGCCAGGAAACAGATAGTAATTAATCTTATGTCCAAGGAGCAATGTCACCTCAATGAAGAAGAAATTGAACAAATTGTACAGCAATCTGATGGGTTCTCAGGAGCAGACATGACACAACTTTGCAGAGAGGCTTCTCTTGGTCCTATTCGCAGCTTACAAACTGCTGATATTGCTACCATAACACCAGATCAGGTTCGACTGATAGCTTATATTGATTTTGAAAATGCTTTTAGAATTGTGCGACCTAGTGTGTCCCCAAAAGATTTAGAGCTTTATGAAAACTGGAACAAAACTTTTGGTTGTGGAAAGTAAGTGGTACACTTGAAATTAAAAGATGGCATCTCTGTAGTACAGTCTTTTTCATTTTTTAGCACAAGAAGCTGGGGATTTATTAATTGTGTTTTTTAGAATATATTCTGAATTCTGTATCTCAAATAGGAATAACAGTACCGCAGATTTTACAGTTGACATAGCCTATGTTAATATGTTTTATTTGCCTTCCAGTTATTACCTGACATGTAAGCCTATTTAAACAAAATGAGAATAAACTTTTTGTTTCTAAGAAGTCTTTCTTCTGAAAGTGTGTAATATGAATAGTGAGCTAAGAATTGAAACTTTTTTTAGTCTGAAGATTACATTTATGTATGAGATTGTATCTGATTAATATTCATCTTTTATTGAAGAAAGTTCCTTTTGAAGGCCATATAATTCTTAATGTTGCCTAGTCTAGTAGTTTACATTTGAAACAGAGCATTGTTATGTAAATAGATTTAAGATCTCACCAAAAGCTGGAGTGAAAGTGCCAGTTTTTACTTTGTTCTGTCAGTTTGTAACCTTTTATGGTTTTCTTTCCTTACTAGGACTAGCTAATGAAAGCATGTTCAGAAGTAGCAGGATGTAATCTGGTATCAGATATATCCACAGAACTGGAAGGTGCAGAATGTTGTATTTTTTCAGAGGGTATATGATGTTTAACATTAACATTTTATTTGACACTACTTCATAGCCTGTAGTATTGCTTTCTTTCAAAAATAAATGTTTTCAGATTCTTACAAAGGACTGTTTTTTTTAAATTTCAAAATATTAAGGGGGTACAGATGTTTTTATTACATGGTTACCTTGTGTAATGCTTAAGTCAGGGTTTTTGGTGTGCCCATCACCAGAATAGTGTTACAAGTTCATTGTAGAAACATTAGAAAATAGAGTTAAAAAAGAGAATAAAAATCACTGTTAATCCTAACACTTTGGAGGATACACTTTTAATACAGCACAGATTCTTCCAGATGTTTTGTTTTATACAATAGCAGGATTGTACTATGCATCCTTTTTTGTAGCCTGCTCTTTTTCTTTAAAGTATATCATCATTTTCCATGTTAACATAGACATCTGCACCATCTTTCCTTTTATAATTGCCTAGGATTCCATTGTCTGCATGGGTTGTAATTTATTTGGTCACCTGCTAGAGGGCATTCAGGGTAGGAAATTAGGTGGTTTATCTTTTGTTTATTAGAAACAAAAATTTGGATGCCATTTAATGGTTTTTTTTAAGTATGTAACTTTTTTGAGTAAATTCTTGGATTAAAGAATATGCACATTTTTAAAGCTTTTGACTTGCATTCTAAATTGTCCCCTGGAAAAGTAGTGCCTGTATAGAATTTTCCTCTGCACTGAATCAAAGGGACTGTTTACCTTTACCATGGCAGCAGTGGGCAGTTTTGGTGTTTGTTAGCATTGTTTTTGCTATCATTCATTCAAAAAACAACTGATGGCATTCTGGGTGCTGAAGGTAGAGTGATAAGCAACACAGACATAAATCCCTGGTCCCATGGAAGCTACATTCAAGTTCTGATGTTTTCTCTTGTGAACAGTGCAACTTGAAATGGAATTTGAAACATTTTTAATAGGTGAATTTAGACTGTGTGTATATACTTGACATTTTTATTCTTGGTCTGCTTTCTATTTTTATGTTATTTTAAAAGCTTATCGCAACTTTCGGTTTTTCCCTTTGAAATATATGATTGTCTTTTGTTAGAATTTGGATGTTAAACTTTTTTAGTTTTCAGTTATACACTATTTCACAATATTCATTACTGTATCCCTTTCTATTTCTATATAAACAACACTGTAACTTTAGATGCCTAGGTATTGATGTCCAGGAATTCTCTGTAGATTTTCTTTCCTGGTATTGAAGTCTCTACAGACCACTCCCACCCCCTTGGGGCTTATAGGTATTTAGATTTATCAGTGATTGTCTACTAGGTGTTAATGTTTTACTTAACTCTTTAACTTGGGCTTAATGTTTATTAATAGTTTTCTTCAGTTGCAACTTGTGCCTGGCCTAACTTCATTAGTCTGCTTCATTAGTCACCAATCACAGGGCCACTTCTATCTGTGGATCTTAGTTTAGATTATGTGCAAAAGAGAAAATCTAGTTGGTTCAGCTCATCTTGTATTAGGCAGAGCCCATGTCTCTCGTTAGCATGTGAAATGACTCCTGAATTAAGGTCTACTCTGTTAGATAAGAATCCAAACCTGAAAGGAATAATCAGCATATTTTAGAGCTGAAAGGAAAATTTGAGCTACGGAGTCACTTGACATTTGTTTCTACATTATACGCATAGAGACATTCTCTCAGCCCATTGTGTTTTTGAGTATGTTTCTGAGGCAGTTGTGTAGACATTTACTATAGCTTCGATTGAGATTTCTGTCTCTACATATGATTGCCTTGGTTGGGTATGATTATCTTGGAATGTTTTAGAGGTATGAATGCTAACCTGATTTTTAGTGTCTTTAAAAGTTGTGGTTCCTCTGTAGAAATATACATTTTACCAACACATGTCACTTGGCCGTAGAATTAATACTTAAACATTTTGGTAGGAATATGGTAATTTATCCTAACTTATAATGTTAGGCCTTTAAAAATATTTCTCTTAATACGTCTAATAATGGTATATGGTCCTTTTGATTTGTATTCATCTGTGGAAAATTTCTATTCTAATCTATGGTTTCCTCTTCAATCTTTTGAAATTTTAACTCATTTTCTTAATTCTAAAATATTTATCAAGTCTGCTTTCCACATTGATCAGTTGCTCTAGAGAAGGTGGAGGCACAGTGTAAAGATCATGGGCTTTGGAACCAAATAACCTATTGTTGAATTCTGGCTCTGTCATTTGCTAGTGACTGTCACCGACTTGATTGTTCAAGCCTATTTTCTTAGCGAGTGAGAAGTAGTAAAATGTGGATTTAAAAGGCTCATGGTTGTTCAATAGTTGTGCATCCTCATCTCTCTCTCTACCTTGATTTTGCTTTCATTGCTTCGAAGGATCATTTTCTTTTCAACTATTTCATGTGGTTGTCTATTCTAGCTTATTCTGCTTAGTGTTGTGATATTTGCATTTCATTATTAAAGATCATGTGCCATCTGAATTTATCTTTAGTTTCATGGAAAAATTCTAATTCAAAGGAAAGAAAAACCTTTTAGTTATGTTTCTTTTTCTAGACTTTAGAGCTTTTTCACAGGCTCCAGATTGTCATTTTTCACTTAGTCATCCTTAGGTGCTATTTATTGGTCTCCATTGTTATTCCCCAGTGTTTTTAAGGGACACTTTATGACCTACCTTCAGAGGTGTGATTGAGAAGGATTCCATTCAGTTCCATGGCAAAAGGACAGGTCAGATAAAGAAACACCTTTTAACGTCCTTCTTAGATTCCTAGTTCTTGACCTCAAATTGAGCTGGTGTTGAGCAAGCAGCTGGAGCACATTTTAAAGAGTTTAAGCAGTTGGAGCTGTTCTAAAGGTCTGCCCCAGCAGCCTGGCTGAATGGAGGAAGTCTTATGAGAATAGATGACATATAGTCATCACTTTTAACTCTTGTCCTTAAAAAAGACTTTTACATTTTCCAACACACAGTTTATAATGGGAAGAGCATTAAAATGGATGATAGAAAACTGCCAGTGATTGTGACCTTGGACAGTTTGTACATACCCTCGAAGATCTCAGTTTTTTAGCAATAAAAGTAAGGGAGTTGTTCTAGACAATTCTTAATGACACACCCAGGTCCGCTCTTCTGTTATCAGTTTACCAAAGTTAATTTATGAATTTGACAATTGCCTAGTGGGTACCAGGTGCGGGGCACTAAGCTGGGTACAAAACAAAATGTAGTCATGTAAGGGCTAACTGTTTAAGTGTTCGTCTCATAGAATCTGAATGTGAATACGTGGAAAGAGGGCTTTGGTAAGGAGTTAAGTCAGCCTAATGTACCACTGAATATATAAATCATTTAGGAAAAGGGAAAAAGAAAAATTAGGGAGTCCACATAAGATGGGATACTTGGACCTTTGGTCCTTGTGATGGGCTCAGGCATGTCTGCAAGCAGCAGTGGGCCTGCTGGCTGAGGGCCCTGCCAAGGTCAGGGAAGCCTAGGTATTAGAGCTCTCTCAATCCATTTCTGCTCAGAAATTTAGAGACGACTTAGGGAAAAAATAGGCAAGTCCTAGGTTCCTCAAATGTGGCCAGGGCAAGCACTCTAATACCATAGCAGCCTGTGCAGAGTCAGTGCAGAGCAGAGCCTTGTCCCTGCATTTTCTCACCTCCACCCACTGCCTTGGGCTGTCAGGCTGCACCCAGCTCCTGTACCCAGGTGTGACTAAGCTGTGCAATCCCAGAGATGGACCCCATCCTCTTGATGGTCCAGTCCTTTGGTGTCAGGGTTGCTCCTTGCCTTTGTATCCAAGATAATGCCGGCAGCTCAGCTTTCCCTTAATAGGCTTCTAGAAAAACTACACCAGCTTTTTTTGTTAAGAAGAAAATGTTAGTTTAATAAGACAAGTATAGTGTGGAAATAACGATTTAAGATAGTGGGCTAAGCCACAAATGTACCTTTCCTGCCCATATGTGAAAAATTCTCATTGAAATGAAAAGATAAAAACTAAATAAATCCATTGCAATGGTGGAAAGGAAGGATGCCATTTTCAAATATGACATTTCAGTTCTTTCTGGAAGTTATAAGGCGAATGGTATTGTGTTGTTGGATCTCTGAGGTGAGTAACAAAGGGCTGTGGAAAGGCCAGCTGAGATTGGTTTTCTCAGCAGTATCTGGCCTGTACCCCTTGCTCAGGCTGCAAAAAGCTGTGGGCCAGTAGTCTTGGTATCTGAGAGGATTGCCAAGACTAGTCTTGTAGAGCTCATGCCCCTCTGTGTTCATTTGGAGTTGCTGGGGAGTAGAGTTCCCTAAATCAGGGAGTGGTTTACAGTGGCCTGAGAAATGAGCCAGGGTGGCAGGTAACTTCAGGTTACCGCATAAAACAATGTGTATTTTATTACGTTAGTATGTAATGAAGCAGTGGAAGCTGCCGATGTACTCATTCCTGTCTCACTTGATAACTTGTTAACTACGCCCTCATTTTTTGAAGGGTCAGCCTCCCTTCCTATAGTTCCTATGTCCCTCCCACGGACACATGCAGGCCCACGCTCTGACACACAATCATGGCCACATCACGGTTAACACCTCCCTTCCCATCCTTGGCCATGCTGGGCAATGTGAGAGACACAACTGGTAAGGAAGCTTTCCCACTCTCTGTACTGATCAGTTTTAAAGTATAAATTAGTTTGTCTCACTTCCGATGTAAAAATCCTCTGGTAGATTCCCACCGAAATGAAAATAAAATCCAACTTTCTTCTTGGAGCCAAGCATGATTTCACTCTCCTTTCCTTCTTTGCTCCATCCCACTGGCCCATTATCTTAACCAGGGTACAGCAAACAGGTTTCTCAGTGAGAAGTGTGTGGTAGGCAGAACTCTCAAGACGTTTCTCCAAGATTTCCTTCTGGTTATTCAGTCAAGCACTGATCTAGGCACTGCTGGGAAGGGACTTTGCAGATATAAGGTAGTTATGGACCCTTAAGATACAGACGTTTCCCTCAATTATTTGTATAGACCCTATATAATCACATGAGTCCTTTAGTAGAGTGTTGCTGAAGTGAGAACTGCATGTGCCCTTAAAAGCAGAGAATATTCTCTGGCTGGTTAGAAAAGGGGAAAGCAGAAGAGGAAGTCAGAGATTCCAAGTATGAGAAGGATGTAACCTGCTGTTGCAACTCTGAGATGTAGGAGCCATGTATACGGGCTGGAGACAGACAACAGCCAACAAGGCAACAGAGACCTCAGTCCTACAGGTGCATAGAAATGAATTCTGCCAACAACCTGAATGAGCCTGGAAGCCTCCCTAGAGATTCCAGGTAAGAACCCAGGCCAGCTGACACCTCGATTTCAGTCTTAGGGAACCCAGAGCAGAGAAACCAGCAGAGCCTACCAGACTTCTGACTTACAGAACTGTGAGGTAATAACTTCATGTTGTTTGAAGCTGCTAAGTTTGTGGTAATTTGTTACAGCAGCAGTAGGAAAGTAATGGAAGGAGTAAGGGCCTTTTTACTATCTATTCCTTGAGTTTGGAAATTTCACTACAGCCGCTAGTGGTTATCGCCTCATTCAAACTAATACAATTTCTCCAGAAAGGCCTTCCCTGACCACTGTCTGTGAGGGAGCCTCCACCAGCTTCACGCATATGCACACCTGTCACTAGCACATTACCCTACATTTTTTATTGGTAATATCACTAACTGAAAATATTTATGCTTACTGTCTTTTTATCCCTAACCCGTCCCCACCCCATATAACACCCATAGAAAGTTCCCTCCAGCCAGGGACTTTCATATTCACTTCAGAACCATGCAAGATTCACCAGACATCTGAGAAAACCCCACAGCTTTAGAGACAACCAGAGAAGAAGCGGAGGAATTTCCATCAAAGGAAACGGTTGATCCAGGAGACCAAGTAGAGCTTTAAAAACTCTTGATCCCAGAAAACATGGTAGCCATAAAACAAAAGCAGGTAGCTGTTGTATTAGTTTATTGTTGTGTAACGACATCACCACAAACTTAGTGGCTGTGAACAACGCACAGAATGACCCTGTGGTTTCTGTGGATCAGGCTTAGCTGGGTCCTCTGCGTCAGGGACTCGCAAGGCTGCAGTGATGGCGCTGGCCAGGGCTGCAGTCTCATCTGAGGCTTGGCGCTGAAGGGTCCACTTCCCAGCTCACATGGTTGTTGGCATCATTCAGTTTCTTACAGATGGCTGGACTGGGGGCCTCGGTTCTTGCTGTTTGTTGGGGGGAGGTTGCCCTCAATTACCTTGCCGTGCTGACTTTCCGACATGGCTGCGTACTTGCTTCCACAGAGCCAACAAAGGAGAGCATCTTCCAGTAAGAAAGACTTTATAATCTTCAGTGACGTAATCACAGAGGTGACCCTCCATCACCTTTGTTGTATTCTATTGGGTAAAAGCAAGACACAGTCCTTCCCATACTCAGGGAAGGGTATTAAAAATGGCATAAATACCAGGAGGTAGGGAGCATGGGGCTACCACAGCTATGAAATAAAGACTCGGGAAACAGAAAAGAGTGCTAATTGTCAAAATAAAAATCTTAGTGGAGGGACTGAATATTAGAATGGAAAATGCTGAAACCAAATTAGTTATATGGAAGAGTAAGTGTGGAATTATTTCAGAATCTGCAGGAGAAAGATGAAGAGTTGGAAATGAGGAATTAAGTGGTATGAAACATAGATTCCAGGAAATTAATATCCACATAATGGAAATTCTATAGAAAATAAAAAGGAGAGACAATAGTCACATTGATAAGAGCAGATAATGTTCCTGAGATGAGTACATGAGTATTTACATCAAAAGAGTCCAGTGAGTGCTAAGCAAGAATCGTGGATGGAGAAGAAATATAGAGACATATCTTGGTGAAATTTCTGAGTTTAGGGAGAAAGAAAGAGAGATATCAACCAAACAGGGTATTAGTAAAAGACTAAGACTCAGAGTGTCACCTAAGTGTCAAGTAACATTAAGTACTAGAAAATAATAGAATAGTGTTCACAAAGTCCTGGGGGCAAATAATTTTGAGATTAGAATTGTGGATCTAAGATGTCAAATGTGGGACTAAAATAAAGTCCTATTTAAACACAATGGACCCCAACATTACCACTCACACATTCCTTCTGGGAAAAGAGGGGAAAAAAGGACCCTGAAGGATGCCTTAGGCAATGAATAATGAGTCAGGATAGTAAGTTCACAACAGGAAAGGTATAGGATTAAACAGAAAGCCATGGGCCAAGGAACCAGTAACCCTTATGATCAAGTCTAAATCATTTTCGATAATGTATTAACAGTTGTACCATGTAATAAAGCTGTTAAAAGGAATTCCTAAAATAAAAAGAATAGAGATAGACAGAAGAAAGTGGTAAGGAAGGGCAGGAACAGTGCTACTAATACCAGACTGAAGAGGAATCAAGGTAAAAAGCAATGAACTATTTAATAGATGAAGAAAAATATTTTATGTTGATAAAAAATTACGGCCTTTGATACAAGTCACAAATCTTTCTTTACACATTGAGTTAAAAGCATCAAAATGTAAACTCAAAATCTAGAAGTTATGAAAATACTAGCAGAAAATTTGAAAACAAGGGTCACATCCAGTGTTGGTAAAGTTTGGTGAGTAGGACCTTGGCATATGTTGTTGCAGAGAATGTAGATAATTCCAGCATTTTTAGAAAGAAATTTGGCATGTTTACCGAAAGATATCCCACTTCTAGGAATCTATACTGCATAAAAAAGGTCATTGAAACATTTTATTAAATAATACATAGAAAAATAGATAACCTAAATGTCCAGCAGTGGACAATAGTTAAATCTGTCCTACAGGGTTTTCTGTAGTGGTTTTAACAAGCAAAGTGAATGTATACGCACTGACAAGGAGGGAGCTCCGAGCCCCACAGTTTAGTGACAAAAGCAAGCCGCACAGTAGTTCATCTATGTATATATGCAACTAAAGGCTTGCAGAGAAGCGCCGAAGGGTATGCAATGACAGGGTGTTCATCTCGCTGGGAGTAAGACTTAGGGGAGGGAGGGAGATTTCCATATTGGACTTTACACACACAATATAGGGTTTTGATTGTTTATAACAATAATGTGCTCTTTTTGTAATTTTAAAGAACTCAGTGAAATAGTATTTTCAAAGTATTGAACACAGCTTTCTTAAATAATTAAATCGTTTTTTTCAATTGGAGCCATTAGCTTTGTTGGTAACGGAGAGGCAAGTGGTGAGAATGGAAAGCGCCTATTACGGATCCCCCTAGAAGAGATTATGCTCTGCATAAAGGAAATGAGGCTGAAAAGGTGATGACCAAACAGAAAATGAATCTTTAAAAAACACGTTGAAAATCTCCATGTTTTGCACATATATAAGATTGTATTTAGAAGTAAACCTCTCAGAATCAGAATCCATAGCAAATACTCATTCATCCAACTCCAAATTGAGCAAAGCTATTGAAATTGCTTTAAAAAGTAGCCTGAGGCAAATGCAGATTTCATCTGCATTTTAAGGAACTGAATGTTCAGAAACAAAGGAATCTTTGAGTAAGTGACATATACGCATAACATTACATCTGTGCCTACAGAAATGGATAAATTCTATTTTATTGGAGTTTGGGAAGCAGAGAATGTTGAGCTCTCATGTCTGGGAGAAATGACAAGGCTATATACATGCTTCCGACCCAGGGGAACAATGTAACCCCCAAAGGCATGATAAGCTTCTGGAGGCATAATTTCACAAAATACAGAAAATTGCTGCAAAACCAGGGCATGATTGCAATTTAAGGGAAATGGTGCAGATAAATCTATTTTAATGGATAAGCTTAGTAGATGCAAAATAAATATGTCAGCACTTCATTATTTATTCCCTTCAACTGGTCTAAATTAGAGTGGAAAATGCACACAATATCCACCCTAAAATTGTGCACATAGAAAAGAGAAAAAATTGTTTTCCTAAGCCATTTTACTATTTTGGAAAAACTTATTCCTAGTATATAATTAATTTCAAAGTCTCGTTCTGAGTTTCTCTTTCAATTCCACTGCATAATCTATCATGCACCTTTTTGTGTCAGACATTGCCTAAGCAATCGAGTTACTCACCACTGAATGGAGTTCACACATTCGCTTTAGATTAAGTGAGTCTCTTTTGACATGGGTAGAGTCAGTCATTTTATTCAGCAAAAAATAAGTTAGCAAGACTGGACGGAGTGATCCTTGCCTGGCACACAACGGAGCAATTGGTGATGAGCCCGAGCCAAGTACCCTAAAAAGGCTGTGCTACCTCCCAACCTGGGAATGTTCGGCTTATAGGCAGTAATATGAAGCCAGACTTGTCTTTCTTGCAATCTATGCAATATGTAGATTAAGAAGGGATGAAAGTTAAAGAAAACTTTATTATGTAAGGATATCCTAAAATTACACACAAATTTGGGAATCAATTCATAGACATCTAGTCTCAGAAATGGGGAATTCAACACGGTATTTCCTTTATTGAATTGAATGTGCTAATTTGTGTAAAACATAGAAGGCACTTTATAATGTTCTAGAGAAAATATGACATTTTTAAAAAGCAATGGAAAAAAATTCCTTGGTATAAATGATGTTATCAGCTGAAGATAATTGAATTCCTTTACTATTAGTTACTAACTTTAAACAGGAGAAAATATATTAAACAGACAAAGCTGGATTTTGCATGAGAAACAAAAATACATTTTCTAAGGTGACCACAAAAATATGTACACGCCCAGGGTCAAAAAATAAAACAAACTGGCTCTAAAATGTACTAGAGTTTAACAATCTTTGTGTTCCTTGTTTCTTCTTAATGTTTCCTGTGTTTTATTTTTATGAGGATTATGTTCCCTACTTTTTACTATAAAGAATAAATGAGAAATATAAATTTGAAAATATCAGGGTCATGATTAATACATGTTAAAACATCCTTTCTCTTTTTTTTCTTCCACTCTCCCTTCCTCTCTTCTCTGTATATTTCTCAGTACTTTTTGTTCAAGTATTGTTTGAAGCTTCTTGATTAGTATTTGGTGACAAGGTGCTTTAATGTCTTTTCTAAAGAAACAACTAAAACTTGAAAAATTAATTTTCACAAAAATCTCACTTTGAGACTACTGTTAAAAGCTTCCTCATGGATCCCTGGTATAAGTTCCCACTGCAGATTCTTCTAATTCTAAGGATTAGAGCAATCTTGATTTTAAAAAGGTTTTAATGCATGTAATAAACTTAACTATTGTAATATATGCTCATTGAAGAGAATCTGAGAAGTACATAATGTATAAGGGAGAGGAAAACGCACACAAGTTCACAACTCGGAATGGTTTTTGGTATATTTCTTTCCAGGTCATTCTCTCTGTGTACACACACACATACAGTATAATATATATTTATATAGCTAGAATTACACTGTAGATAAATCATCATTAAAACTTGACTATGCAGTTTAAGCAGAACTCCACATTCCTAAAAATTCTGTAGGTTGCATAGTTTCCCAGTGAATGGGTGCACCATACTTTACTCAGCTAGTCCCCTGACGTTGGACTGTTGCGGAAGACAAGATTGCTAGGTGCTGAGAAAATTCTCATAAGAACAGCAGAAAACTATATGGGCTTAAGAGAAATAGGAGGATGATAACCTTAATAAGACCCCCAGAAACTTATTTTCTTCAGCACCTAGGTTACCAGGGAATGTGAACTGTTTCCATGGGTCGACAGCAACCTCATTATCCGGAGAACTACCCCAGACTCAGTAAATCTGAGAATCTGCATTTTAACAAGATCCCCAAGTCTAAATGCACGCTACAGTTTGAGAAGCTATGGCTTAATGCATCAGAAGAAATGATGTAATTGGAAAATTCTGAGCAATTTTAAAATAGTATAAATAGCAGCCTGTGAATAGCATTCTTGAAATCATTTCAAGTCATAATATTGTTCACCAATATATAAGGCAAGATTTAAAACATTGGATTTGGGATTTGGAACATCTCAGAGGAAAGTCACATTGGATTAGAAGGGGCAACCATCCTGGAAATAGATTTTTTATTAGTCAAATCTTCAGATTTGTGTTTTGTGATTTCTTCTATTGCTTTCCATTTAGAAAGCCTCTTTCTAGCCAGGGACGAGATATCCTGTATATCTCTTATATTTATATTCTTACTTACCTTTTTATCTGCATATTTTTTTGTGTTTAATGTGATATGAGGCACTACGTTTTTTTTCTAATAGCTTACCAATTTTATGGAATCGTGAATTGCATAATTATGCTTTTTCCTGTCTATTTTTCAGTTTGTTTTTCACATACTTGTTTGTTTTTTTTTTGTATCAGTAGTCCTCAAAGTGTGGTTCACAGATCTCTGTGTTCCTCATGCCCCTTTCAGAGGGTACGCAGGCTTAAAACTCAGGTATGATTTGCTTTTCCCCATGTGTGTTTGAAGTGCTGGCACTGAGCCGCCGTCCCGGCTGTGGCCCACACTGCCCTAGTGGCCACTGCAGTCTTCACTGCCACGTTCCCAGCTTAAAAAAATGCCAGTTTTACTGAAGAATATACTTGAGGAAGCAATTAAAGTTATTAGTTTCCTTTATAATTTCAATCCCTGAATGTTCATCTTTAGTGTTTTGTGAGACAAAATGGGAAGGAGAGATACTGAAGATTGGTTGATAAGGAAAACCCCCATCTGTTACTTGGCACATCAGCCACCTGAGACCCCCACCCCTCACGGAAGACCTGCATCAGCATAATACTAACCTATTACCTGGCCCATCAACTAATCTATTACCTGGTGCATCAGCATAACACTAAATCTACTACCTGGAGCATCAGTCTAACACTAAAATCTATTATCTGACACATCGACTAACATATTACCCAGCGGGCATTAGCCACCTCACTCCCCCAGACCACCACATCTTAATAAAAGTGGGAAAAATTGGGTAGATGGTGCTCAGAATTTGGTGGCGAGGCCCCTCTGAGCCCACCAGTGAATTAACTCTGATTCTCCAACTCTCCGTGTGCTGCTTGGCTTGTCCTCGGGACCACTTGCTGTAACCCTTGCTGTGACACGGTAGCACACCAAAGTGCTCATCCGCTCGAGGAAATGCACTTGACTTAAAGCTAAACAGAACGACAGCCGAACTTAACTCAGATTTGAGGTTTTGGCCAACGTTTTCATGTGAGCGAATGGAGTGAACCCGTCATTTCAAAGAAAACAACTGACAGTATTCATTGCAAAACATAAAATTTAAACTTCCAAAGAAAAATTTGAATTATAGGAAGGCTTTCTCAGGCCTTGAAGCTTCCTCTGCCCTGATAGAAGCAGCTTTCCCAATACTTCAGGACTTTTCTGATTTCTGCAGTGGACAGAATTTAAACTGGTCCTCAGGGTCCCCACTTCCTAGCATTGGCACCTCCTGTCTGCCCTTTTTCTTGGATGTGGGTGGTACATGTGACTCGCTTCTAACCAATAGCATGTGGCAAAGGTGACAGATGTCGGTCCTATGATCTTGTGTTCTAAGACTCAGTCTTGCTGGACAACTTGCTCTCACTGTCCTGCTGGCCTTGCAGATGCAAGCTTCCGTGTGGGGAACTGCCTGCGGTGCGGGCCATGTGGCTGGTGGCCTGTAGTAGCTGAGGGCTACGTCCAACCAGCAGGCCGCGAACCCCTGATGTTTTCAGTTGTATAACCACAGGGAAATGATTTCTGCTAACAGGCCAAGGAAGCATGGAAGTAGAGTCTTTCTTTGCCAGGTAATCTTCCAAAAAAGAATGCGGCCTGAGTGACACCTGACTGCAGTCTGGCGAGACCTTGAAACAGGGACCCAGCTAGGCTATGTCAGACTCTGAACCCACAGGCACTGTGTTATTTTAAGCTGCTAAGTCTGTGGCAATTTGTTATTAAACAGTAGGTAACTAACACAGTTTTAGGCATCTGGAAGTGGACGGTGACTGTCACAAACACCTACAAATGGGGCAGTGGCTTTGGAAGTAGGCCATGTGAGAGGCTGGCAGAATTTTGAGGAGTATAATAGATAGAGCCTAATAGGAGAGCTGAAACAGACTGTTTGTCGTACAGACTTTGCCGCTGCCGCTGGGGGCTCTGAAGGCAAGGAGCAGCATGTCATCAGAAACTGGAGGAAGCAGAATCGTATTAGGTAGCGGCAGAATCGTGTTACGTAGCGGCAGAAAGCTCAAGGAAATTGTCTCCTGAAGTTGTACGAGAAGCGAACTTGGAAGGCATTGGCTTGGCTGTACACTGAAAGGGGTTTCCAAGCAGAATGTTGAAGGTGCTGCCTGGTTTCTTGGTACCACTCACAGCAAAATGCAAGAGGACAGACCTATATTGAGAGAAGAACTGTCATGCAAAACACAACCAGGACGTGATGATTTTGAAAATTCTTCAGCCTCTCCAGTTCACAAATGTGCCAGCACTGGAAGAGTTTTGGGAGGAAAACGCACTCTAGGGGGAAACAGAGGGTGTAACTACACAGCCTTTTGCCCAGGCCTCACAGAGCTTGAAGTGTCAGAATACTCACTCAGGAAAAAGACCCTCTTCTGCTTCACGGACCCTCTCAATAAACTTGAGGGCCTCTGGAAGCCTGAGGAAGCCGTCCTTAGGTCTCGCCATGGAGGGCCACGGTAGAGGAGGGATTCCCTCAAAAGCCATGGATGTGACTTGCGTCCAACGAAGTGAACCTGTCGCAATCCACAGAAGGCCTGTAGAGTGTTTGAGGAAATGTTTCAGCAGAAAAACTGCCACCTTAGACTGACAGGAACAGAGAGAGTGAAGGTTGGAGGTGGTGTCAGACTCCCCACTTCCGGTGGCAGGGAACAGGTTGATAAAGCTACCCACCTGCGAATGGCTGTCATGAAAGTGGAAGGACGGATCAGAAGGCCAAACCAAGAACTCGGAAGGCAGAGCCAAGGGCCGCAGGGCAATTATCTCAGGCCTGGAAGCTTCACCAGGAAATGCCTGGATTTCAGAAGTGCAATGGAGGCGGCTCCTTTGAATCTCTGCTACTCACCTGTTCTGAACGAGAATGCACATGGCTGCCATTCTCTGCCTGTCCCGCAGCGTATACAGGGCGTGCTGGGGCAGATAACCCAGCTCCTTCATGTCGCAGGTCTGCAGATCAAGGGAAGGTGTGCCCCAGGAACTGTGCTTAATGAACTACACCTGAGAGCCTCATCTGGACCTGGACTTGATTCAGATAACACGATTTTGGACTGTGTGTTGATGATTGAATGGGATGTGACATTTGGGAACCTTGGAAGGGGAGACTATATTTCGCATGTGTCAGGGATGTGAACCACTGGGGCCGGAGGGTGGGCTCTGGGGGACAGACTCTAAGGTGGTCCTCATGAACAGCCTTCTGCTGTTCATGTTTCTATGTAATCTCCTTATCTCAAGTGTGTTTGGGACTTGGGACTTTATTCTACTGGACAGAATTCAGAAGTGATGGGATCTCTTTTCCATGATTAGTTTACAAAAAGACCATGGCTTCCAACTTGCTCACCCTCTTCTGCTCTGTCACTCACTCTGATGGTCGCCAGCTGCCGTGGTGTGAGCTGCCCTGTGCGGAGGCCCACCTGGCCCGGAATTGACGTTCTCAGCCTGACAGCCCAAGAGGAGGTGAGCCTGGCAATCATGAAATGAACTTGGAAGTGAATCCCAAGACCTCAGCTCAAGCAACTTGGTCAGAGCTTTGTGAGACATCTTGAGCCAGAACACAGCTAAACTGCACCAGGTTTCCGACTTTCAGAAACTGTTAGATATCAAATGTTTCATGTTTTAAGCTGCTAGGTTTTGGAATAACTTTTATGTAGCAGTAAATAACTATTAAGGCCAGTATAATGATATTTCTTGCACATTTGAGTTTGTGGCCCAAAACTCAAACATCGTGCTGTCCATCAGTTCACTGCTAACTATATGTATTTACCCCCGAAAGCTTGCAGTAAAAGAAAGACTCATGGTTTACTTCCATGGATTCTGGGTGCACTTCCAATAGCTATTGTCTGTTTAAAAACTTACGGGTCCTACTGCTTATTAGAAATCTGCTACCTTATTCACCTTTTTGGTCTTGATTAAAATATCTCCTACCTTATTCATTTTTAAATACTTTCTTATTTGAAAAATTTCAGACTCACAGAAGTTGCAAAAATAGTATAGACTTCCTTTGTACACTTCACCCACCTCCCCTCAGTGACAACATTGTACGTAACCATAATGCATTAGCAACGTCACCTGCTCCACGTTTTGAATAGAAAAACAAGTATATTTGGTAGATTTGTTTGTAGGCGTTTGCCCTATACGGGAAGTCTTTCCTTTATTAGAGCCCTTCCAAAAATGTGGCTGCAGACATTTCTAGTACCATCTAGAGGGCTGGGCCCTCAGAGCCCAACCACAAAAATGAGCCTCAGTGGGCATCTTTACTTGCCAGCGGGTTAGAGTAGCAATAACACGATGTGCCCTGCAGAGCCTTGACTAGCTGCTCTGTAGACAGCGCAGGGGAAAGATGTGCAACCAAGACCACAACAACAGCAGCAACAGCAACGGCGTTAATGCACAAAATAGAGAGTCCAAGGCAGAAGGGAGGCCCTGTTATTTGAATTCAAGTGATAATAAATGTTACTTCAATAATGTATCTGTGGACATTCTAAGTGTCTGACTTCACATGAGTGTGACTGAAGTTCTTTCAGCTGAATTGCAGATTCTCTTTGCTTCGCATCTCTCAGGATAGGCACGGGAGCTTAACCACAGTTTCCAAGTTTAAAATCCTGTAGAGATGTTTCACTTGAGATTAAGCATGTAATCAATCTCACAGGTGCAAACCCGGGCAAAAACTCAAAGAATGGTAGTGTGGCAAAGCAAAACAATTAGGCCCATCAAGGAAATAATCTATTTAGGAGACGTTGGATAACAAATAATTTTTTCAGACCCAGCCATAGCTGTGCTAACACAATAGCCACTATCTGCATGTGGGTGCTTAACTCAAATTCATTAAAATTAAATAAAATTAGAAACTCAGTTCCTTAGTTGCACTGGCCACATTCACAGCACACATGGCTAGTGGCTTCTAGATTGGACATACAAATATGAACATTTCTTTCATCACAGAAAGTTGTATTAGCCAATATTGATCTACAGGGTGTGCAAATCTGAAAGTGGCAGAGAGAAAAGGAAATATGACAAGGCACACAAAATGAGATGTACCGCGGCTTGAAAGGCAGCAGAGCCCTTCAGTCTTCTAAATGTCACAATGATATTCAACGAATTTTGTCAGATAATTCCCCAATAATCTCAGCAAAACTTTTTGAATAATCTTCCTTCTCCATTGGTATTTCTAATGCCTCCTTTGTCAGTCTTGGGGATTTGGGGCAACCCTACCCTTTGGCAACTGGACTTTTGGCCATTCACTGTGCGAACATTTTTACTCTTTTCAGAAAAGATGGACTTGGAATGCTGCCACAAGGTGAGCAGGGCACTGTGAGTTGTGGGAGCTCTCTTCACAGGATGCACTTTTGTATGGCAAAGATACTGTGATGTGACATGTGATATGTCAGAGGGACGCCTGCTCAGGTGACAAGTTCAGCACAGGGACTCAGTGCTGCCCGTGCCTGCCCACAAAAGGACAGGCTCTCCCCCTCGAGCTTCTTCCCCCAGGGAGGCAGCACTGCCCTCAATTCTCTGTTGAACGTGTGGGCTCAGGACCCTCCTGTGAGACACCAAAGCTAAGACCAAGCTGAGAAGTTAAAAGACTTTGTGGAAATTTTGTGTCTCATAGAGAGAAGTTATGATGCATAAAATGGAAAATAAAATGATGTAATACATATTACTGTTCCTAGAGTTCATTGACCACAGACTCCATGGGGGTCTCCTAGGGGCTGCTGGGGAGATCCCAGCCAGATCACTGCCAGCCTCCATGTGGCAGAAGGCGCCTGCCTCGTCCCAGCCTCCGTGTTGCAGAAGGCTGTCTACCTTCAAACTCCGGACCCTTCTGCTTGTCCTCTTACTCTGAGCCCAGACCCAACTGCTTCAAGCCCCCAAAGAACCCTTCCTTCCACAGTAAAAGTCCTTCCTTTCCTGCCCTGGGGTGGTTGCAGCAAGATCAGTCATCCCTTCAGGAGAATCTTCTACCCCAGGAGCCAAGCAAAGCCATGGTGAAGACTAGAGGATGACTGGCCTTGAAGCTGTGCACTATTTACTTTGGGACGGGTGGGGAGTGTGGATAGGGACCACCCCAGCCACACCTTGGTGCTCCCACAGTTCCCAGAGCAAAAGAAGGATCTAACTCGAATCATATCAGCATCCATCCAAATGCAGAAACTGGTTATGTGTCATCAGTGTCCACTTAGAAACTCTATTAGTCACCAGCTATACTAATAACCATAACGATAGCAATACTTATTAGATGCTTACTGTGTTGCGGACATTTGCTAAGCCCTTTATATGCATTATATGATTTAATCAGACAACAGTCCTATGAAGTAGGTACTATTACATCAAAATATAATTTTCAGAGTTGAAACTTGACTCTAACAAACACTGGGCTAGTTCCTTGGGGCTGCTGTAACGACCAGAACTACAGAAATCTATTTTGTCATAGTTCTGGAGGCCAGAAATCCGAAATCGAGGTGTCACCGGCCATACTTTCTCCAAAGGCTCTAGGGGCGAACCAGTTCCTTGCTCTTCTAGTTTGGGGCCCCCGCATTCTTTGGCTTACCACAGCTTCACTCCGATCTCCGCCTCTGTCCTCACGTGGTCTTCTTCCCTCCAGTCTGCATGCCCATCTGTTTCACTTCGTATTCTTACAGGAGCACCAGTCTCTGGATTTAGGGCCCACTCTAAATCCAGGATGGTTTACTCTTCATATTCTAATCACATCTGCCAAGACTCTATTTCCAAACCCAGTCACACTCTGAGGATCTGGGTAGGCTTGAATTTTTAGAGAACACTATTCAACCCACTATACACATAAATTGTGAGAACTTGTCAAGAATTATTTAACTAGTTGATGGGGGAATCAGCAGGATCCTAAGAATTTAAGAAGCTGAGTTTATGCATGCAACCAGGAAAGGAATGTTGTAATAGGTTTGCTGAATTAGGAACAAAACTTTCAATGTCTTTTAGGACAATAAAGCTATAATTTTGGGGGTTATCTTCACTATTGGTCAGATATCATTTGTATCGGCCAGGCATGGTGGCTCACGCCAGTAATCATAGCACTCTGGGAGGCTGAGGCTGGAGGATCGCTTGAGGTCAGAAGTTCAAGACCAGCCTGAGCAAGAGTGAGACCCCATCTCTACTAAAAACAGAAAAAAATTAGCCAGTCAACTAAAAATGGAAACAAAAAATTAGCCGGGCGTGGTGGCTCGAGCCTGTAGTCCCAGCTACTCGGGAGGCTGAGGCAGGAGGATCACTTGAGCCTAGGAGTTTGAGGTTGCTGTGAGCTACACTGACTCCATGGCCCTCTAGCCCAGGCAACAAAGCGAGACTCTCTTTCAAAAAAAAAAAAAAAAAAAAAAGAAAGAAATCATTTGTATCTCTACAGGAAAAAATGTATAAGTGTACAGGTAACTTCACAAAGTCTGGGCTGAATCAACAGCAGCAACAGGTGAAACACAAATAGATTCTCTTAGAGAATGAAATGATCCTTGGTGGGTCTGTGAGACTATGTCCCATATGACATTAAAAGGACACAGCCATTCTTCCCCTTTTCCGTTTTGGATCATTTTCCTTAACAATCATCCTCCCTGACTTACAGACGGGAGATCGGGTTACCTGACTGTAGTAATTATATCGCTGACTGAACCAATGGACTTAAGCCCATTCAAACCCAAGTCTGTATTTAGAGCTAAAATCCTTGCTAAATATCTTCCCTCAACTCTTCAGTTTTGAGACTTCTCATGTTAGTTGTTCATTATTATTTTTATCTGTACTATTAAGAGGGAAGTGGAATAGAAGTTCTTTGCATCATGAATTAAAGAACTATTATCTCTCTTTTACCTTAGGAATTAGTATTAAATATAAGGACTGCAACTCAATTTCTGCCTTTAAAGTGAATGTACACAGGAAATCTTGCATGTGTAAACACTGGTGATTTTGACGATTTATAAAGACCCCAAATTCCAGGACAAGTGGTGATGTGGGTTGTGCTGAGCTTGGATTTTTTTTTTTTATTTCAGCATATTATGGGGGTACAGATGTTTAGGTTACATATGTTGCCCTTGCCCCCGCTCCCAAGTCCGAGCGAGCTTGGATTTTAATGGGGCATGTCATGTGCGGTGGCCAGGCTTTTCGCCTGAGAGGTAGACCTAGTCTCCACTCGTCGTTCCATAGGCATTTAAGACGGTGCTCCTTGTGGTGGTATCTGTGCAGCTGTGGGTGTGAAAATCTCCTGCAGCCCAGGTCGCCGTGAATATCGAGGGTCTGTTCCACTCTATGACATGCTTGTCCATGAATTGCCAAAGGTCATCAGCTGGCTTTGATGTTCACATATTTTCATGCAGAAAATTCACAGAATAGGCCTGGAATCCTACAATGTCGGTGTGCTTACCAGTTCCAGTGATTCTGAGAAGATGTGAATATCTCCAATGACAGAGAATTTGTAACTTCCCAGGCATCTTTTAGCTACCTATCATTGTGGAAGCTTTTCTCTAGTTTTCCTGTTCTGCCTTCTGGGCTCACATGGAATCAGTCTCATCCCTTGGTTGTAATCATTGATTAAATAAACATTTATTGACAACTACTACTGTCGATGGGGACAGACAGATGAATGAGATGTGGAACCTGTCCTAAAGGACCTAGCAGTCTTCTGAGGCCATCAGACCACGTGCTGAAGTGAGAGCGGTCCAGGGTGTCTCCCAGGGCTCTCTCTTTGACGAAGCATTACGGTCTCTTCCACGCCTTGCCATGTAGTAGGATTACTGACCTTATGCAGCTGGCCACCCTGCATTGGGCACACCTGTGTCCTTCCTAATGTGACAAACTGGATGCCACCCTCCAGATATCCTGGTTTATCTCTGGATCCAGGCAGACAGTCAGAGAGCCGAAGCCTGGGCCAGGTTTGACCTCTGGGTTACTTTTTGACATCAGACCTTCGGTTTGCCTTGAGTTGCCTGACCAGGAAAGACCTTGAGAAACTTGCAAGGCACTAATTAGGAGGGACTGCTGAGGACATTGTCCCCCTATGTCAGCGGTATTTGGCCCTGGCTGCACTGGGCAGCTCTGAACACTGCAGATTCTTAGGCTCTGCTCCCAGGCACTTAATGTAATTAATTGCTTTGGCATAGGTCCTGAGCGTTAGCATTTTTTAAAGTTTACCAAGTGATCCTAGCAGGCAGGGTTGAGAATTAGAGCGTTACAAATATACAGGGTCTCTTATTTGAAGTCCTATGAAGGAAGAAATTTCTTTCAGAGCAAAGTGCTATGTACATTGTATCCTCCTAAATGAGGACACTCATGGAACCAGTAACATTTGCCAGGCTGCTTAGAACCCTAAGTTTGTGTGCGTGTGCGCGCGCGTGTAATAGACATAGGAGATGGCTGCCCGGAAAGTATCCAGCCATTGTTAATATAATGGTTACATGGCTGGATACTTTCTGGACAGCCCTCCTATATACAATATATATATGAATATAACATATGTGTGTGAACGCATGTGTGCATGCATGCGCATATTTATGTATACATACACATATATATGCCTCATTTTAATCATCTATTCTAATTTATATTAGCTGGTATTGATTTCTAAAAATTGTTGTATTTTCTTATTGATGTGGAAGAATGGTTTTTGAGATTTTCACTTATTTTTCCCACTCTTTTTTCTTCTTCTTTTTCCCTTAACAGACAGCTAAGTGTGTTGTTTCTTGCCTGGGAGGACATTTAAGCAGGCTTTCTAAATCCAATGAAAAGAACAGGCTTCGAGGGAAGAGGATATGCCCAAGGACCATGGGAGAGGAGGGATTCTCTTCTTCAGACAGATGCAGTCCTTCCCTGGGCTGAAGGCAAGAGAGAGACAGGGAGGGGAGGAGAGGAGGGAAGGGAGAG
>RJWJ010004505.1:0-75451 GCA_004363605.1 Indri indri
TAAGTGTGAATTAAACTCTCAAAATCCCTAAAATAAAGGTTTTGCATGTAATTAATGAAGCAAAGAGAGAGTGTAAATATTATGCGGTAATTAGATTGGTCTATGGTAACAGTGAGGTAGCTAGTGATTTATTTTTCCATTTCAGGAACAAATTTATAAACAAATGTAATAAACGGCAATTACTGTCTTATGATTTGTAAACAAAGTCATATATTTAAAACTGGAAGCCTCACTTACCATTCTTAAAAAGCCATAGAAAACCATGAATCTCTCAGCAGTGCTTTAGTCTGAATTATTAGAACTTTCCAGTTTGAGAGCATTTTCCATTTATTCAAGGTATAAGTTGTACAGCACCATATTTTCAGTAGTAATTACTTTGATTTTTATGTAAAATAAATGTGGACAAAATATTAACTAACTGATAATTTAAAAAATATTATTATGACTAATACAAGGCAAATTATGATTATGTGCCAAGAAAGAAGATAAATGCCTGCTAAAATCATAATAAATCGATCAAATACCTTAACATCGAAATATATAAAAAGTAGAGGGTGTGTATTTTTTCAATCAAATGACCAGCTTCTACTTAAAAGAGGAGTCTTAAAACATTCAATTAGAAGCTAAGGATCATCAGTCAACCTTCTTCTGTTTCTATAAGGAACATAAAACAAATATATTTAAAACCAAAACATGACAGACTCCTTATAATATATTCTCTACCTACTGATTCCATGTCACTTCTGATCTCTCCTTTCATGCATACTGTGCTCAAAATATTCTAAATCTTTGAGTTCTGGGTTTTTAACATACTGTATTATCGTTGCACTTCCCATTTTCTCTGCTAAAACAGCTCACCTTCTTTCTGCCATTTTAAGGCTTAGCTTCTCCTCATCTTCCTTGGATCATCTAAGTTTTGGCTTTCTCGTGTAAGTCTGCATTAGCTGCCTTTCTTAAATGTTATCACTGTGCCTCAAATTTCTCCTGCAGCACCTCTTACCCTATGCTGTATTGTCACCCATACTAACATATCTAATCTATTATAGAGTAATATCTGTGAGGAGAGAATAAGAAAAAAAGAGTAAGGATAGAAGTAGAAGTGGAACAGAGGATACTAGAGGCTGAAGGGTAGGGGGAAGGGAGGAATAGGGAGAAATTTTTTACAGGTACAAAATTATGGCTAGATAGAAGGAATAAGTTCTAGTGTTCTATAGCACTGTAGAATGACTATAGTTAACAATTATACATGTTTTCAAATAGCTAGATGAGAGGATATTGAAAGTTCCAACATAAAGTTCCCAACATAAAGAAATGATATATTTTCAAGATGATGGATATACTAATTACCCTGATCTGATTACTATACACTATATGCATGGAAACATCACTATGTACCCCATGGATATGTAAAATTATATGTCAATTAAAAAGTAAAATAAAAGAAAGAATAATAGGTAGAGTTCAGGTTTGGGTTAGAGTACCAGTTGTATCTCAATTATCTAACATAGTATACATAGTAGGCACTATATATATATATATATATATTGTTTGAATAAATGAATAAATAAATCAATAATAACTTTCAAATTATGGACGTTTGGTTTGTATCTTATAAATAAGCTTCCCTGTCTTATATCATAGTTCTTATAGACTGTATGAAGCATTCCTAACTCTGATTTCTTAGTTTTCTTAGGCTATGGTTCTTAATATTCAAAGGTACCCGAAGGGCTCCATGAATCCTATTCTTAAAAAATGTACATACCATAGCTTTGCATACAATTTCTATGGAATTTTGCAAAATGTATGGAAATCTCCAGGATCTGGCGTTAAATAATTTGTTGTGATTAACAACAGAAGTCTGTGTATTGCCAGTCATTCTTCTTGAAAGAAGCAACCCATAACACTGAGATAAATATCTCCAGTGAGTATGGCCTTTATCAAAAAGTCCCAAAACAATAAACATTGGCTTGGATGCGGAGAGATAGGAATACTCATACACTGCTGGTGGGACTGCAAACCAATACAACCTCTGTGGAATGTAATATGGAGATACCTCAAAGAGCTACAGGTAGGACTACCATTTGATCCAGCAATCCCATTACTGGGCATCTACCCAAAGGGAAAAAAGACATTCTATAAAAAAGACATTTACACTAGAATGTTTATAGCAGCACAATTCACAATTGCAAAGATGTGGAAACAACTCAAGTGCCCATCAATACATGAGTGGATTAATAAAATGTGGTATATGTATACCATGGAGTTCTACTCAGCCACAAAAAGCAATGGTGATCTAGTGCCTCTTGTATTATCCTGGAGAGAGCTGGAGCCCATTCTACTAAGTGAAGTATCCCAAGAATGGAAAAACAAGCACCACATGTACTCACCATCAAATTGGTATTAACTGATCAACACTTATTTGCACACATAGTAGTAACATTCACTGGGTGTCGGGCAGGTGAGAGAGGGGAGGAGGGGATGGGTATATACACACTTAATAGGTACAGTATGCACCATCTGGGGGATGAACATGCCTTAAGCTCTGACCTGAGGGGGTGGCGAAAGGTAATATGTGTAACCTAAACATTCGTACCCCCATAATATGCTGAAAAAAAACCCAAACCAACTACCCCCAAAATGTAGTGCCTCCAAAGCAACAATTATTATTATCTCAAAGTTTCCAAATGTCAGAAATCTGAGCATGGTTTAGCTGGGCCTGCTACTCAGGGGCTTTCACAAGTTATAATCAAAGTGTTGGCTGAGCCTCTAGTCATCTCAAAGATCAACTGGGGAAGGATCTGTTTCCAAGCTCACTCACGTGGTTGTGGTTGTTGGTGGATTCAATTTCTTGCTGCTGTTGTCCAGAGGCTGTCCTATATTCAGTGTCTTGTAGGCCTCTCCAGCATGGCAGATTTCTTCATTAAAATGTACAAAGCCAAATAGGGCAATAAAAGAGTCCAGCAAAACAGAAGTCACTTCTTTTGTAACCTAATCAGAGAATCGACATCTCATCATATTTGCTGTGAATACTTTTAACAGAAGCAAGTCACTAGGTTCAGCTCATACTTACGGAGAGGATATTACACAAGGGTTGGAATCCCAGCAAATGGAGATCATTGGGAACTATGTTAAGTTGCCTATTGCAGGAGTACAAATGAAGACTATTTGCAAAGAATACTAACATAATAATTCTGGGCTTATAAATTCTCATGGGGCACTAAGGCAGAAGAATAAAGGAGCAGAAAGGCAATACTATACTAATATTAATTATTACTAATATACTAACAAAATATACAAATACAGTATGCCAAATTCGTGGCTGTTTTTTACAGCAGAAAGACAAACTAATAATAAAAATTAAACATTAAACCATATTATAACTAAAGCATATGATGATAATTATCTCTAATTTTAAAGTCTAATGCAGTAACATACATAAGAAATTTTTAAAAATAAAATGTATTTATGTATTTTTATTTATTTATTTTTTTTATTTATATCAAAATAAAGTCATCACAAATTAAATTAATGAAATATTTTGACCTAATAATTTCACTTTTAGTTTTTCACTAAGAGAAAATTTTAAGTTTCTAAAAATGTTATATACTGAGGAGTTTATGACATATAGTTGTAGTCAGGATAAATTTGAAATAAAAAAATTTGTAATAAATATCTGTGGAAACAAAAGAATACAGGCATCTAAATAGTCACATATGAAAAGGCAAATATAAAATCAGAAATTAGCATTAATTAAAGAGAAACTCTGAAGGATATCACTTGATTCTAGATTTATTAATACTTAAGTTTTCTTTAGAAGAACATTAAAAATAATTTTATTTGCTAAGAAGAGAAGGCAGAAGATTATTTAAGTATTTGTTTTCAGAAGAAGTGAAAGAAATAAAATATTAACTAAGTAATCAGGTTGAGAAAAGAAAAAATAGCATTGAGTCAAACTGTCTATTTATATACTTTTAGAAAAAAACAAGACAGGTATTTTTTTTACAGAAAATAAGTTCAATAGAAATGTCATTGTTTTATTACAGGTAGATTCATTTTACACACTTCTTTCATAATTCTAATCTGGAGTTCAGATATAGTGATTGCATTGAATTAGTCAAGGCTCTTCAGAGAAACAGAACCAACAGGAGACGATAGACAGATAATAAGGAATTGCCTAGCATGATTACAAAGGAGGAGAAGTCCCAAATCTGCAGTCAGCAAGCTGGAGACCCAGGAGAGGTGATGGTGTAGTTCTAGTTTGAAAGCTCCAGGCTTGACCTGCAAGAAGAGCCAATGTTTCAGCCTGAGTCTGAAGTCAAGAAAAGACCAATGTCCCAGCTCAATGCAGCCAGCCAAGAGGAAATTCCTTTTTACTCTCAGGAGTAGAAAAGAATTTTTGTTCTATTCTGGCCCTCAACTAATTGGTTGGGGTCCACCCACACTAGGAAAAGCAATTTGCTTCACTCAGTCTACCAATTCAAATATACTATAGAAAAAAAGATATGTTAAATATATAAGGTTTCAAGTTCTTTTGTCATTATTTCTAATTAAAACACAGCATTTTATTTTTATTTTAGGAGTTTTATAAATGTCCTTATTTTTTCAGCTTTATTCTAAAACACTCAATTTTATTTGCTTCAAAAAGGCCCTTTCTGAAAACATTGAAAATGTTAAATGGCATCTTATATAACTTCAGACTTCACATGTTTTTTGATAAATATACCATTAAAAGTAGTATGTGTAGTAATTTAAAATACATTTAAATGATGCATATATAATTACACACCTGAGGGAAAAAAGCCATCAAAAATCCTGTTTTAGTCAGCAATTTCCAGAGAGAACCAATAGGAGCTATATTTCTACACATGTCTGTATATATAGAGAAAGACAGAGAACAAGGGTGAGAGGGTGAGAGAGTGAGAGAGAAATGAGATGGGATTTATTAGGGGAATTGTCTTATTTGGTTATGAAGACTGAGAAGTCCCATGATAGGCTGTATCCAAGCTGGAGAACCAGGGAAGTTGGTAGTATGACTCAGTCCAAGTCTGAAGACCTCAGAACCAAGGAAGCCCAGGGTGTAATTCTTACTTTGAGGAAGGAGGTCTGAGAGCCTGGGGAACTGCTAGTGTGAACCACAGTCCAAAGGCTGGAAAACCTGGAGTGGTGATATCCAAGTGCAGGAGAAGAAGGGTGTCCCTGCTCCAGAAGAGAGAATAAGAAATAATTCTTCTTCCACCTTTTTGTCCATCTGGGCCCCCAGTTATTGGATGGTGCCCACTCATGTTGAGGACAAATCTTCCCCACTCAGTTCCCACTCTCAAATGCTGATCCCCTCCAGAAACACCTGGAGCAGACTAATCATTCTAATCAAGTACGAAACCCAAACCACCTGGTTTTCCCTTTCAGCAGAAAAAGAATGGGCTCAGTGCATATTTAAGCACTGAGAGAATTAATGCTTTATTAGCTATCTCGGTATCCCTTACTCCAGTCATGCTGACACTCCAAATCCACCATTACAGATTTTATATGGTTTTTGATAAATGTATGTAGTAAAATAGAATGCATGGTAATTTAACATGTGTGTGTGTGTGTGTGTGTATATATATATAAAATGCATATATAATTATACAACTGAGAAAATAAAACCATCAAGAAAATATAAGAAACATAATATTGTTAGAGGATTCTCAGATTCATGAACATTGAATAATGTGGAATAAAAAGTAAAGAAAAAGCATAAAAAGAAATACATTTATTAATTTATTTTTTGCAGTTATAAAACATTAGGAAATCATGTGAAAAATTGTAGTCTGTGTCTAGTACTCTTTAAGAGAATATATTCTTGCAAGACATACACATACTATGTTATTAAATTGATATATATTATATTTTCATGAGTTTATTTTTATAGTAGCTTTAACTTACATAATTATGTTTTTTTAGCAAAGTTCTTTTCAATTAAAGACTTTTGTTAAAAACAAACTATAAGGGAACAATTGCATACTTTTTATGTTTAACGTCTTTTTCATTTCATTTAAGATTTAAGTTTAGAGACACTTTGATAAAGAATTAACAAGAACAAAACAAATGTCTTTCCAGACTTCACCACTAGGCAACACATTATATTATATCCAGAAAGGTACCATCCATCAATTAAAAGTCTATATTTTGGAAAATGAATGATGGGAAAAGGGGCAAATTTCATAAATTTTATAAATACTGTGAAAAGAGATTGTAGAAAAAGGACTGAGATGATATCAAAAAGAAGAACAGACTATCCATCTAATGAGAGGGAATTAGAAGTGATATCTCTTGAAATATGGAAATAAATAGTATACATGTTTGAGTTCAGGGCCTAAGACATGAAAGTCAAAATGTGAAATATATTCTTTAACTCTTTAGAATGTGTCTGCTTATTTGAAATAAGTAGGCTGATTTTCAGTACCTTATCAATAATCAAAGTTTTGTCAAATAATATAGTGAAGAAACTTGTTAAAATATTTGGAAAACAGCCTTAGAGCATGAACTGTAGAGAAAAAGACAAGCTTTGCCCTGACAAGTGAATAACCTTTTATTTCCTGTTGTGAGGTGTTCATTAGCATGTCTATTTCAGTGAATTATGCCAGTTCTTTCCTCATTTTGTCAAGTGAATTAGTTGATATCCCAAATTTAAATGAAACTTTTCTCCCTTAGATGAAAGAAAAAAGAAGAAATAATCTAATTGGCTTCATATAAAATATAGATCTTGTTTTTAAAGGTTTGAGAAAGAAGCTTGGGGTGTCAGGCAGGGTGCTATTCCTGTGATCAGCGCTGGCCTATATGTCTTTTAGCAATGATAGAAAAATGTATATGCTCACAAGTGGCCATTGAGCATTTGGAAAGTGGCAAGTGTAAAAGTGTAACAACTAAGTAACTGAAATTTTATTTCAGTTTTAGTAAATTTATATTTAAAGAACTGCATGTAGCTAGTGGCTACCATATTGGACAGAGCAGTTCTAAATGAATGAAAGTGCTGAACCTTCTGTCAGTTTCAGTGCCTTTGACTACTAGGGTAAACCTTCACTAGAGTTTTTCTTTTTCAGCCTGAAGGGTTACAGCTGCTGAAACAATATCGCTTTCAGCATAAATAATATTTCTGTGAATGAGACTGACTTCAGAGAAATAGTCACTGTAGTCTGTCTTATCTCATCTCTATTCATCCTGGAGTCACCCTCCTTCTACTGTTTTCCTTTGTCTCTTACGGTTATTTTGCTTAAGTCAAAGAAGTTCCTATGTTACATGTATGGTCCATAATGACTATCATGCTCATATTCTGTAAAGTTTCTATTATGTTGATAATTGTGTTCTTTGTTATAATATTAAGCTTTTATATGTGGAAAAGAACGCAGGGGGCATTAAAGCCTTAAAGTTAACTAGAAGACAATTTCTGAAACTTGATGAATTGACAAATATAAGACACAAAGCCTAGTGTAACCAACTCCACGAACAAAAATGCCTTTTTGCAGTTCTCTTATGTTTCAAATTCCCAGGACAGTAGGATTGCTGAGCACAACTTCATAACTTTGTGTTTCACTGATCCTTCTCTTTTGAGTTGTTTTTCAGAAATGGCGGACACCCCTTGCAATATTGAGATAACTGTAAGTCCTTACACCACCCAATTGTTCAGGAAAGTCAAGATAAGCAGCATTCCACCACAAATCTTGCCCAAGAACCCACTGACAAACCTACTCCCCGCCAACAGCATGCACACAAGACTGAAAGGATGACCAATATTAACCCCCAGCTCATTATGCTATTAAAATCTCCACCCTTGCAGGAGCGTATCCACCATTTTTCGATCATCCAATGTATGTACTAGTATGAATTCTCACTGTGCTTGTGTGCGCTGCACTCCACTCTGAACATGGAATGATGCTCACTCGATTCATGCATTATTCATTTCACCTCTAAAAAAATATTTTACCCATCAGTTGGGAGGAGGGAGGTAGATTTGAGACAGTCTTCCCACCTCCCAGTTAACATCCTCAGCAATAAACTTCCTTTCTTCTTTGACAATCCCTGTTGTTTCAGAATTTGGTTTTCTGTGCAGTGAGCAGCTGAACCTAGGGAAAAACTCCCTTTGCTGGTTCCTTAACATTAACTAACTTAAAGCAAGAATTACAAAGGATACATTAACATGTTTAAAAATATGCGTTTGTTTCTTGGTTAATTGGTGCATTGATCTTTTCTGCAAAATTGTATCTCCTGATAAGCTTTGTTTCCTAGACAATGGGAAGATTATCCCTTCCATTCTGAATTTATAAAGAGCTGATCTTTTGGAAGAGTTATGAAAACATTACAGTTGTGCCAATATTCAAAAAGAAAAAGGAAAGGAAAGTATAAGATTTTTTATTAATAATCTAGGATAAAATATTAAATGTATGCCATGCAAATAACTACAATGTTATAGTGAAATTATGTATAGTGTAAAAATTTCATTAAGTATTCCTTTAATAAAGTAATGAATAGATGGATGAAACATCTGTGGAATATCACCGCGTAAAAAGAAATCAAGGAATATTTTTGAAAAGTGCTTTTTATCATCAACTCTCCAACTATTAGATAATCATATAATTCTAATTCTCTGCATTAAGAAATATATTGAAAAATTAATATCCAAATTTACATATATTTCTTGACATTTTCAATTTCATTACCTACTGCCTTTGCTAACATTCTATAAAGTGAACTGCTTTTGTGGCTGACTTTAATGCTCTAATATTTTAGAAAACCTGGACTTGATTCTCCTTTGAAACTATTTTGTCTACATAAGGCTCCTTTCTAGGTATAGTTTATTTACTGTGATTTCAAAGTTAGTTTGACAGTTGCTATTTAAAAGCTATAGAAATAACTATCTGTGAATTGTGTGTTGCCTTCTTCTGAAGTCATTTAAAGAATATTAAAGAAAAATAGCTTTTATCAATTTCTTCTAAACCTAGTTTTATAGCTGTGAATGCGTTGCAAGACAAAACACTAAGAATAATGACCCAACCAGAAATAGAATCCCACATGGTCAGGCACAGATCAAAGTCTAGAATACTAGTGGTTTCTGCCTCTTTTACCTGTTTCATCTTAGATTTTTTGGTATACTTTCCACAGTCACATAAATAATAAAGCTATACTCTTTCTCTTCTAGGGATAGGTATGTAGCCCAAATTCTTCCATTTTCAAATAATTCCTATTTTAAGTGTCCAATCCATACAGTCTTGAAAGGTTAGTTCATTGTTTTAGCATACATTTATGACTATGTATTATAAATTTCTTCAGCACTGATTTAAAGTCACAAAATTGAATGAATAGAAATAGAAATGCTTTTCTGCTTTTATGTACTCATTTAAACTCATATTTATTGAATACTAAGATGTTTTCTTTCAAACAAGAGCTATTATATTATAAGCAACAGAAAATGGATCCTTTAGTCAGAAGAAGAATTGATTCATGCATTTTAAAATTGGGGAGTGCTTTGCGATATAACTTGATGGCCCCGATGAGATATAAACTCGTACAGTCAAATAACATTTCTCATGCACCTACAATATACTCAGCATTGTGCTTGCTAATGAGGATGCCAAATAAATAAATAAATAATCACTTCATAAAGACTTCCAAGACCCTTGTTAGGAAGATGAAACAAAAATGTAAAAAATAATTTTAAAACTGTAAAAGATGTAATTATGCACATTTTGTATGGGAATTTAGAAGCAGAAAACAAATGACAAATGCTCTTTATATACTATAAGTCTTGAGCCTATCACAAAAAGTATTATTATATTACAACAATAAATATAAAAATATGTACAGCATATGATTTTTAGCATATATATGTGTGTATACATACAGTTATATAAAACACATTCCTCTGTTAATCTGCATTTATGACTCTCATCCAGTCAAACCTACTATTTTTTCATGGTACGTGTAACATTCAGCCAAAACATCAATATCACACCACTATTTACTAATGTTCTTAGTTTAATATTTTTCCAATTATAAAACTTTTTGGGTCCAAATCTAATATTCTAATTAAGTATATTTGCAAAATCCTATCCTCACATGTCTGGGAACATACAAAATATTACTTATCAAAAATGCATAAAATTGACTAGAACTTTTATATACATTTGTATAGCTTTGAGGAAAAGTATCAAGTGATTACTTAGATATTTTATATTTCAGATTTGTGTAACATTTAAAAGATGTTAATTAAAAATAATTAGGGAACAAGTAATGATTACAATGCATTTTTATAAAGTCATGCAGAATTTGTGATTAAAATGTAAATAATCAATGTTGTAGGTTTAAGATAAAATAGTATTTTTGTCAAAAGCTTGAAACTTCTATTTTTTTCCTTCTTTGTGGAACATCAATATGGATAGAGATCAAAGAAAGGAAAATTCAGTGGAAATAAGAGTTGGCTCATTAATTTTGAAGTTCAGGTGCACCTTGCAAAATTAGAATGAATACTGGTACTGCAATAAAACTCAAAAAATACTTTTTGTTTTCAAACCCAGGAAGACTTTCCATCTAGTATCTATTGCTTCCGTGCTACAGATAAATTAAAAACAAATGAACAAATAAAACTTGAAGTCATCAAATTTGACATCCTTTGATAAACTCTCCACAGGTCACTTACATGGTTCAATGAGTTCCTATCTCCTCAAAGACTCAAGTGAATCAATTCACAAGAACTTTCGTTAAAACATTCATCTCAATATCTTTGCTCCTGTGACTAAATACAGAATTTAAAAAATGAGAAGTAAAAATGTTAGGCTTAAAGAATTCACCCTCCCCAAACTTCCATCCACACCTCCTATAAAACCCACTGCTCTCCTCTTCCTAGGGGTGTATTAGGCAAGTAGCCTTTGCCAGACCCCTAGGGAGATAAATGAATGAAATTCAAAAGGGGAACTTACTTTCCTTAACCCTCCTGATACGGACTATGTTTATCCCTCCCTGCTGTTCCCTAGGGAGATAAAGGAATGGAATGCAAGAGGGGAACTTTTCCTCCTCCCTCCTGATCCTTTGAAACAAATTTATTTACTCCTCCCGGAAAAACCCTCTATAAAACCCAAGGCTCTTCCCTTTTCTCTTGTGGATCCCTTTTTCGGCATCCACCCGTCTACACCCAGATATTCAACATAAATAGCATTTTGCTACACATGAGGCTTCCTGTGTCTCCCTCTTGGCTCTCGACCTAACAAAATGATACTTTCTAATAGTATTCAGAGTTACTGTATAAGATGAAACATAATTTTATGACATATTGTTACTTTTTCTGAACATATAGAGATTAAAAACATGCACACACATATTTTCAAAGTGTATTATTGAATGATTGCTTAAATATGGGTTTGTGGACATTCTTATCTCTTTTTTTTAAATGAGACTTATGGAAGGGAAAAAAAGGGGATGTTTATTCATACCTACGGAATGCCTAAAATGAAACAGGAGGAAAACACTAAATATTGATGATCACGTGGAAGAACCAGACCTTTCATACACTGATGATTGGCAGTGTTAACTGGTATGGCTACTTTGCAAAACTGTTGAGCCATATCTACTACAGCTAAATGCACATCTGAATGTACATACTCAATGTTTCTTCCACCCCTAAATATATATTCGACAGATATGCACACATATGATCACTAACAACAACAAAAAAGGAACTGTAACAGTTGTACCAGCCTTATCTATAATATCCTAAAATGAGAAATTACTAAATGCACATCAAGTGCATACATAAATTGTTTTATATTCACACCACAGAACACTATCCAGAAATGGAGATCAAGCAATCACCATTGGACACAAAATATGAAGGAATCTTACAAATATATTGTTGAGTGAAATAATCATGATTCCATATGTATAAACTTTAAAATAGATAAAATTATTCAATAGTAACGCAAGTCATAATAGTAGTTATCCTCGCATGGAGGCAGCTGGAGACTGGAAGGGAATTATGAAGGCAGCATCTTAGGTAGAGAGCATTTTTTGTAACTTATTTTCAATACACATTCTATTGTTAAAAATAAGTATTGAGCTGTACACTTACAATTTGTACATATTTCTCTTTTAAAGCAATTTTTTTTTACAAAAAGCTGAACATAAATACCCAGATTTTCTACGTTTGTTACAGGAACATGAGACTTGAAATGTGTCATTTCAAATAAAATATATTTTTTAATAAATTAACCACTGAATGTAGGAAAGTTCTGAATCTGTTCATTGGTTATGTTAGGTAGATAACAAGGGACCTCCGAGACTCTCCTAGGAATAAAAGTGGGTGCCTTGCCTTGGTGCTGCCTCAAGCAATTGTTCCACCTGGGATGAAGGACAAGGGCAGGCCACTGTGTTGGTGCTGCCCCCACCTTAATCCTTGCCTGAGCAATTGCCACACCTGAGGAAAGGAGGAACCCCTGCCAATCTGCAAAAGAAACCAGAGAATCTCCAACCTACAGGCCAGGCAGTCCAGGCACAATAGAATTTGGAAAGTGTTCTAGACTAAGCTAAGGCTAATTATCATGTCCTTAACTGTCCATCAGAGTGGTTTAGTGCTGATGTCTGAACCACAAGGAGGGCCCAATCCAGACACTATAAAACAGGACCCCAGACCACAATCGGGGCTCTTTGTTATGATAGAGGGGTCCGTTCATCTTTCTGCGGTGAATGTATATTGCTCTTGCTCTGTAAGCTTATATCTTGCTCTTTCTCTGTAAACCTATCTTGCCCTTCCTCAATAAACTCCGTTTCACACTTGCCTTGCTTGGTGTGTCTGGTCATTCTTCAGCCAAGAGCACACCAAGAACCAAGAACAGAACAGAAGAGACAACTATGACCCAATAGTTACATTAATTGTAGATGTCATACCTAGCCTAAATTTCTGGATTTGATACATTAAGCCTACATAGATGACCTGATAATATAAATATGCAAAAGTTCTGTGTAGTATTTTCATAACTTTTCTTCAAAACACAAGTCTGGAAGAAAAACCCAATGAGAGTAAGGCTGTGCTCTAGTATTAACCTTCACCTCTGTTCTCTGTCACCAAGATGCCAAAGCAGCAGTGATTCACACCTGCAATCTCAGCACATTGGGAAGCCAAGGTGGGAGCATCACTTGAAGCCAAGAGTTCAAGACAAACCTGGGCAGCATAGCGAAACCCCGTCTCTTCAAAAACCTTTAAAATTAGCCAGGCTTGATGGTGTGGGCCTGCAGCTCTAGCTATTCAGGAGAATGAGGTGGAAGGATTGCTTCGAGGTTGCACTGAGCTATCTATGATCGTATCACTGCACTCCAGCCTGGGTGACAGAACAAGACCCTGTATCAAAAAAAAAAAAAAAAAAAAAAAAGATACCAACTCAAGAGTAGATCTGCATAGAAAACAGAAACCTCATATCACATCCTGGAATTTATATACCACTTTTACAAGAACAGTGGTTCACCATTACATTACTACTATTGGTTTCTGTGTGAGGAGTTTTTGTGTATCAATAGAGATAAATTTAAAACTAAATTAGCTATTTCTTTCCTTCAGTTCTTTTGCTATACCTATTTGAAAAGACAAACAAATGTAATATAATATTTTTTTGAAAATACTAAAAAGGACTTGATAGCTTTATGCCTCTTTCATAAGCTAAATCTATTAATTTGTCAAAAATATTGTAGTTCTGCATTTCTTATTGCGATTTTATGTATATTACATATATAGATAATATGCATATATATAGTTACTAGAGCAGCACCACCAGATTTTAAAATGGAAATCAAACAACACTCTGTAGTACTACATGTAAAACATCTCTAAAATTATGATTGGGAGGTTTGTTTTCCCTTGACTAATGCTACTTTTTATTACTATGAAATATTTTCACTAAGAATTGCATGCTGGAGAGTTCTTTGATAGCATGTCTCTTTAAAGCAACTCCTACAGTCTCTCCATCTTTTCAGGACACTAAAGTGGGGCAGTGAGAGTGTCCTTTCTCTCAGAAGCCACAAGATTTTACACCTTCATTCTATGAGAAAAAAGGCCCATTTATTTCCTTGTTCTCAAAAAGATTTGTCATTTCTTCCCCTTCTAAGATATCTAAGATCATTGTTGCAGTGGATGGGGTTTGTTTGTTTGTTTTGCTTTGTTTTTCAAAGAAAAGAAGAACCAGACACTTTACTTATGCTTTATAGCAGAAACATAAGTTTTTGTTTTTTTTTTTTTTACACAGAGTCTCACTCTGTCACCTGGGCTAGAGTGCTGTGGCGTCAGCCTAGTTCACAGCAACCTCAAACTCCTGGGCTCCAGCAATCCTCCTACCTCAGTCTCCTGAATAGCTGGGACTACAGGCTTATGCCATCATGTCTGGCTAATTTTTTCTATTTTTTGTAGAGAAGGGGTCTCACTCTTGCTCAGGCTGGTCTCAAACCCCTGAGCTCAAATGCTCCTCCTGCCTCGGCCTCCCAGAGTGCTAGGATTACAGGCGTGAGCCACCGTGCCTGGCCAAAAGTAAGCTTTTAGTCAGGGAAGGCTGAATATCCAAGTAATCATGAATCATGAATCTCATTACTGTTTTTTATTATAATTTTCTAACTAGATAATCAGTTGGGTTTTTTTGTTTTGTTTTTTACTGTTGAATTTTGGAGATTTATATATTCTAGGCATTAGTCTTTTGCCATACAGCTTGTTTGCAAATATTTTCTCTCACTCTGTAACTTACATTTTCATGCTCTTAGCAAAGTCCTTTGCAGAGCAAACATTTTAAATTTTGATGAAGTCAACATTTTATCGACTTTCTCTTTTATAAATCACATTTTTGATATAAAGTCAAAGAAGTGTTTGCTAAACCCTACATCCCAAAGATATTATCCTAAGGTTTCCCTAAAATATTTATATTACTATATTTTACATTTAAGTCTTTGTCCTATTTTAAGTTATTGTTTCACTGAGTTTGAGACTTATATATCTATCCCTCTGTCAGTACCACACAGTCTTGGTTACTGTAGCTATATAATAAATCTTAATACCAGGTAGACTAATTACTCTTATTTTATTCTTCTATTTCAAGATTGTTCTGGCTATTATAGTTCTTTTGCCTTTCTATATAAGTTATAGAATAACTTCATCTATATTTGCAACAAATACCACAGGGATCTAGACAGGAATTGCATTATGCTAGGAATTAGAGGAGACTTAACATCTTCACTACGTTCGGTGTTCCTTTCCATGAACTTAGCTCGTCTCTAAATTCTTAAATTTTAAATCTCAAATATTTTTATTTCTTTCATCAGGGTTATATAGCATCTAACATGCAAGTCCTGTACATATTTTGTCATATTTTAAAGCTAAGCATTTTGTTTATTTAAATCATCGTAAATAGAATTGTATGTTTAATTTTGGTGCCCATGTGTTCATCGTTAGGTTATAAAAATACAATAGACTCTTATATGTTTATCTTGTATATTTGACTTTGCTGAACTCCATGATTAATTTTAGGAGGTTTTTTTTTTCGTAGATTCCTTGGGACATGTGTACAACCATATTATATCCAAATAGGGACAGTTTTAGTTCTTTTTGCCTCATCTGTACCTCTTTTATTTCCATTTCTTGCCGTACTGTGCTGCCTACAACTTCCAGTACTATGTATGTTAAATAAGAGTAGTGAGGGCAGCCGTCTTTGCCTTATTCCAAATCTTAAAGGGAAAGCATTATGTCTTGCATCACTAAATGAAATATCAACTGTAGGTTTTTTTTAGATGATCTTTACTAAGTTAAGAAAGTTCCTCTTTATTCCTATTTTTTTCATAGAGTCTTTATTTCAAATGGCAAAGAATTTTGACTTTTTTTTCTTGTTCAATTGATATGATCACATGATTTACTTTCTTAAGTCTATTGACATGGTGGCTTACATTGATTCGTTTTAGAATATTGAACAAATCTTGCATCATTGCAATTAATCCTACTTAGCCTGGCATATAATTATTATATTTTTATATATTGTAGAATTTGACAATATTTAGTTAAGGATTTTTGTGTGTATATTCATGAGAGTAATTGGCCTCTAGTGGTCCTTTCTTTTATATTTTATGGAAGACATGTTGTAAAATTGGTGTTGACTCTTCTTTAAATATTTGTTTTTTTGTTCTGGAGACAGGGTCTTACTCTGGTGCCTAGGCTAGAGTGCAGTAACATCATCATAGCTCATTGTGACCTCAAACTCCTGGGCTCAAGCGATTCTCCTGCCTTAGTCTCTAGAGTAGCTGGGACTATGGGCATGAGCCATGATGACCAGCTAACTTTGGGCAGGACCAGGGCAGGATAACATTTACTTTGTCTTCTCTGTGGCCAAATAAGAGGAAAGAAATGGGAGTTAGGATAGTTACAGCAGACTAACAAGTCACTACAAAAGACTCGCTTCCAAATTGAGGACTTCATTCTGAGTAAAATAGTGGGCATATGCATAAAAACATGAATTAAAAACAGCAAACATTAGAAATGAGAAAACCAAACAAATGGAGGGCTTAAAAATTGAAATGTTAGAACATAAGAAATATTTTGAAATTAAAAGAAAAAAATCATTTCAGAAATGATAACCAAAATGGAAAGAAGAATTAATTTCATCATGAAATGAATAATAAGGAAAATAGAGGCTAAAGATAGAATATAGAGAAGAAAAATGGAAACAAACAAGCAAACCAAAATTTAGTAAAATTAAAAAGATTCAAAACTTCTATAGAATATAGGCAAGATAGAAAAATGAACATATAGTTCGAATTTAAATGAAGAAAATCAAAATAATAAAGCAGAACAAATTCTGAAATATACAATTCAAGAACATTTCTTTGAAATAAAAGAAGACAAACCTAAATATTGAAATTATAGAGTGGTGAGCTAGAAAAACCAACACAGAATAGAAATCACTGACATACATTCCAATAAAATTACTCAAAAATAAAAAAAAGAAAAAAAGAAAAGAAGGAAAAAGGAAAAACAGCTAGGTAAAAAAACACAGTCAATTATAAGAGTAAAAAACATGCTAACATCAGACATATAGATAATTCATACCTGAAGATAATGGAGCAAACATACTTAAAAATATGATGTGAGACATATTGATAGGTTACTGTCTAGTCAAACAGAATTCCAAAAATAAAGTACACAGACCAAATGATTATAAAAACCTGCAATAATTATGGGCATATTATTTCCATGAGCTCTTTTTAGGAAGCCTAAGTAATGAGCATATGTGAATAAGAAATGACAGGATAAGCTTTGACATAATCACTAGGAGTGGGCAAGAATATATTTGAATAGAACTGTTAAAGATGAGAATAAAAGAGTCAATATAATATAAAAATGATATATGCTCTAAAATAAAAATCAGAATGATTTAAAAATGAGAGAAAAATGAGATTATATGGAAATTAGAATAAGTTTGCTAATAGTTTCATGCATATAAAGAGAGAGAAATATAGATATCACTCTATAAAATGTTAATGAGGATGCGCAGCAGATGTTTCAGGTTATCTTTGTAGGAAGAAACACATAGTATCATATAAAAGTAGACTACTTCCCTAAATATAACAAGGAAAAAGAAAAACTAACAAAAGCAAAGAGGGATCACTTGAATACATACATAGCATATATATGTATATACACATATATTTACATAAGCATAAAACCATATAACATAATTGAATCCAAATATAACTTTCATATTAATAAATTTAAAGGTTAATTTACTAAAAATACTTTCAGATTTGTTAACGAAGTTAAATCCATTCTATATAATAGTGGGACATCTGAAACTCAGACTAGAAAGCTCAAAAATAAAAGGAGTGCAAGGTTGTAAAGGAAAATGCAAATGGGGCCACCGTTTTCATATACCAAACAAGACAGACCCAAGCCAAAGAACCTGTAGCAATGAAGAATATTTTATAAGGTAAAAGGCTACTTCCATGATAACAATTTAATAGTTATTCATAATTATGCACTTAATAACTCAGTAGCAATTTTCATAAAGCAAAAATTTGAGTAGATGAAAGGAGACATTTAAATGTAAACTTATAGAAAACCCTATATATGTCTCAGTCAAAGTCATATCCAGGAGTAAAATTTAGTCAAAATGTACTTAGAACTTAAAAAATTAATGAAACTGTTCTTATTTATTAAACTCCAGGTCCAACACTATAGACCTCCTCTCAAGTACACATGAAATATTCTCAAAAATTTAGCAAATATTCAATCACTAAGAAAATCTTATTTTGCAAATAATATGACAACAGAATTCTCTGACTATGCTACATTAAAATTCAATTTTGATTAAAAAATCTAGATGCTTATACATGGAAATTTAAAGAAAAATGCAAATTCAAAACAACAAAGCAAAAACAAAAAGACGATTTGTTAAATAACATTTTAGTCAAAGGAGAAATAAGAATATTTCGTATAACTTTTAGAAAATGATTGCGTGAGTATAGCATCACATATTGATATGACTAGCTTGAAGCAATGTCCCAAGAAAATGCATAATGATAATTACTATAATAAGTGCATAAAAATACAGTATATGAGAATGTGGCATTAGAAGTTTTTCAGAAAATAAATGCTATTTAAAACTAGTGGTGGGACAAATGGATATGCATATGGAAAAAGATAAATTTGAACTGCTCTATTAACCATATATCAGGATAAATTCTGATAGGGAAAAAAAGACCTAAATTAAAAAAAAAGAAAGATAAAATAAGTGAATTTCTGTAACTACTTACAATTGTCTTGAAGAAAATTTTAAAATCTGAAGATTAATTGAAAATCCAGCAGTTATAAATGTTCTTATGTTATAAATAAAAATCCAGCAGTTATAAATGTTCTTTCAAGATATACTGAAAATCAAAACATTCATTCTATTCATGGGAATAAATAAGAATGGCAATTTGAAACTTTCAGGAGGCAGAAGGTGTAAGACTTGGTGACCAATTCGATATCATAGTTAAAGGAAAATTATTCCGAATTTTAAAGTCTTTGCCAAAAATACGTATTGTAATATTTTCACCAAAGCACCATAATTGAAATACATGTTTTTCATGTGAAATGTTGAGAGAGAGATAAAGGGATTAGTGCTGGTCAAGTTGAGTTTGTCAAATTGCAGTACCATTCAGGTGGTCTCAGATATAGAAACACAAGTGGTCTCAATCTATATAGAGAGAAAAGTTAGGGTAGTGAGAGCATAATAAAATACCAAGAGAAATGGGGTAGGTTGAAAGAGAAGAATGAGGATGTTTGACCTGTAGTTTCTCAGGGCTGCCGCAACAAATTGCCATAAACATGGTGGCTTATAACAACAAAAATTTATTCTCTCACATTTCTGGGAGGCTAGAAATCTGAAATTGAGGGATTGGTGGGTTGTTTCCTTTTGCAGGTTGTGAGAGGGAATCTTCCAAGCCTCATTCCTAGCTTCTGGCTACTGCTAGATATCTTTGGTATTCCTTGGTTTGTAGCTGAATAACTCCGATGCCTGCCTCTGTTCTCACATGATCTTCCCCTCTGTGTCACTCTTCTGCTAAATGTCTTAAATCTCACGCTTTGTTCCCTTACGAGGCTATCATTCATCGGATTTAGGGGATACCATAAATGGCTATGAAACATCTTGACACACTTTTGTATTGCAAATGTTCAATGAAAGAGAAGCTAGAAATGTAGATTTGAGACCTAAAAGTTGAGAACGAAAACCAGTTCCATGCAGTCCAAAAAGAATATCTTCTTCAGAAGAAGGTGCTAAGAATAGGACTGAGCATACCATGTCATCATGCTAGGTACTGAAGTTAAAATATATATCTTATAACTTGCTCATAGTCCTCGGTGTGCTTGAGGCACAGTCAACATCATTTTCAGTAATGTTCAAGTCAAAAATATTCTTGAAGAATTTTTTTATCACAATATTCTTTTAATTGTCAATTAATCTTTGTTATTTGGCTTTATATTTACTTCTGCATGATGATACTTACCAAAATAAAACTATAAAAAATTCTGCAAACATGAGTTAGATGCGTTATTCATCTGAAGCCATAAAAAAAGAGAAAACCTTCATTTTTGAAAGTTAAAAAGAGTTTAGCTTTTAAAGATGAAGACTTTGACTTTTCTTTAGAAATTCTGTTCATTATTTTGGGGAAAGTCCACTTTAGTGGGCCTTGTTTGTTTTGTCCACTAATCTAATCTTGGGAAAGGAAAAGAAAACTGTTTATCTCAAGAACCAAATGTCCACTTGGGTCTGGAATAGGAATCAAGGAATTCCCCAGAGATCCCTGATGATGAGATAGGATTGGGGCTAGGACCAATGAGTCACTTCCTGCCATATAGAGGTATATACACAAAGGTAGGCAGCAAGACTGGGAGAGGGTTCTCAGGATGTGTTTGGTATATTGTTTTTAAGAATAGCTACTTTCAGTAACTGCAATTTGCCATTTTCCACACTTTTGGAATAATGGCAAATGAAGGTTAATGTTTCACTGTGAAGGCCATGATGGAAAAATCAGCTGCTGATTCCAAAAACAGCATCAAGCCTCTCAAATAAGAAGGCAGCCAAAATATGATGGCAATTGGGCTTGTGAGCTAACCTACTTGTTAAAATTTATTCGTAATCCCCAAATCAATACTCAAGGTGTTTTTGCCATCATTCATGAACTTTCACAGGGCTGCAAAAAATTCGGGTGGCCCAGTATACAACAGCTAAGGCAGAACAAAGCAACACTTTGTCTTCTTGTTTCAATTCTTGTATTCTAAATAATTATCCTTTTTGTGGTCTATTTAGTGCAAAGTTTTTGCAATTTCTGCTTTTTGTTAGTGGTTTCATTGTTTAAAATTCCACCCAAAGCATAGCGCTAAAGTGCTGTCTAGTATTACTAAGTGCAAGAAGGCTATGACCCACCATATGGAGAAAATATGAGTATTAGATGAGTATTGTTCAGGCATGAGTTATGGTGATGTTGGTTGTGAATTTAATGTTAGGAATCAATGATATATATTAAATAAGGTGCCTTTAAACAGAAATACACATAAAATAAGATTATGTGTTGATTGGTTAACAAAAATGTATGACTAGACATGCACAGGACACTAACCTTGCATTTCCCTTAGTGGCTCAGTATTCCCTAATTCGGTGCTTCTAATGACCTTATAGGCTATAACTACCATGAATAATGAAACTCAACCATGTGTGTATTTTTCATAATATATAGATGTGTGTATATACCTGCACATTTTGTATTTTATGCTTTATAAATATACATAATTTATTTATCTTTTTCATGAAATTGGTTAAATTTGGGGAAAAAGTTTATGTTAGATTTTTGTTAAAGTATTCTCACATTTATGCAGCTTTTTTCTATTTAATTTTCATTTGTAGTTTTGATTAGATGGTTATAATTATATGAGTTTTTTATTCTAAATTATTGCTGTAATGTTTACATTTAAAGATTTTCTAAAATTGTAACGTTTGAATTCTTAAACTATAGTTGGAAATATATAACATAAATTTTTTACATAAATGTTTATCGAAATATAAATAAAAACAGAAATATATGGAAAGCATTATACAGCTGGTTTAATTTATCACAGATTTTAAAAAAACCACATAATCAATATTCAGATAAAGAAAAGGAATATTGGTGGGACAACAAAAAGCCCCTTTTATGCCCCTTCCCAGACATTACTCCACACCCAAAATAACTACGATCTTGTCATCTAGGATCATAGTTTAATATTGCCTGTATTTAAATTTATATAAATGGAATCATGTGCTATAAACTTTTTCATGTCTTTCTTTTTTTTTTCAGAATTACACTTCTGAGATTCACCCATGTGGTTTCAAGTAATTCGTATTTTTTTCAATTGTAGCTCATCAGGAAATTCTTGAATCTTTCCTAGAAGATAAATAAGATCAAGTTGCCCATTTTTCTATTTCATTCTCTTATGTAACATTAAAATCCAATTTAATGAGAATGAATCTGAGTCCACAGATTCAGTGGTGCAATAACAGCAACATTAAAAATATAACATTTTCTACAAGAACGTAGGTTCTTAATTTGTGCTCTCTCTTTTCCTACATCTGTTTTATTTCATTGTCTTTGGACAATTCAGTAAATTATTTATGAGGAGAGTTATATCTGAGCCTTAGAGACACTTCAACAAAGGGTGGTTCAAATGTCCATTATCTCTGCTCACATTTTATGCCTGCTCTGATGATAAACAGTAATGCCATAGTAGCTGGGGATTTCAACACACCACTGACTGAATTGGACAGATCCTCTAAACAAAAAATAAGCAGATATAATGGACTTAAACAGAGCTCTAGAACAAATGGGTCTAACAGACATCTATAGAACATTCAACCCAAATAAAGCCAAATGTATATTCTTCTCATCAGCTCATGGAACTTTCTCCAAGATCGATCACATCCCAGGCCACAAATCAGACCTCAACAAATTTAAAAAAATATAAATTGTACCATGTATCTTCTCAGACCATCATGGTATAAAACTAGAGATCAATTCCAACAGAAACACTCACCACTTCACAAAGTCATGGAAATCTATTGCTGAATGACTACTGGGTCAAGGAGATCCAGATAGAAATCAAAAGATTCTTTGAACTAAATGATAATGGGGACACAAGTTATCAAAATCTGTGGGATACAGCGAAAGCATTCCTGAGAGGAAAACTAATAGCATTAAATGCTCACATCCAAAAGACAGAAATCTCACAAATCAACGAACTAATAAATCATCTCAAGGAACTGGAAGAGGAAGAGCAAATTAATTCTAAAACTGGCAGAAGAAAAGAAATAACTAAGATCAGAGCAGAGCTAAATGAAATTGAGAACAAAAGAATTATGCAGAAGATCAATAAAACCAAAAGTTGGTTTTTCAAAAAAATAAACAAATTGATAGCCCTCTTGCTAGATTGACAAGAACCAGAAAAGAAAGGACTTTAATAAACTCAATCAGAAATGAAAAAAGACAGGTAACTACAGACATCATGAAAATACAAAACATTATCTTTGAATACTATAAAAATCTATATACACCACAACTACAAAATGTGGAGGAAAGGGACAAACTCTTGGAAACATACAACCTCCCTAAGCTCAATCAGGAGGAAATAGAACTTCTGAACAGACCAATATCAAGTGCAGAAATTGGACCAGCAATAAATAATCTTCCAAAAAAAAAAAAAAAAAGTCCCAGACCAGATGGGTTCACACCTGAATTTTACCAACCTGCAAAGAAGAACTCATACTTAGACTGCAGAAATTATTACATATTGGTTTTACAAAAGGTCAGCAGTAAAAGAAGGGTTTGAGATTCCTTAAGCTAACCCTTTCATTTATAAAAAAACACTGGGATTCAGAAGGCGTAAATGACAAAACTGAGCCTGAAGTATTACTATTAGCCCCAGTGGTAAGTCTTTTTATACATTGACCTCTGTTTTGACATAAAGCAAAGCATGTTGGAATTATATCAACTTAACTTTTAAAGAATGAATTCTTAATTCTAGATATACTTTTAAAATCATATTTTATGATCTGGAGCTGAAGGAAATGTTATTCTCAAATCCTTTAACCATTGTTTTCAGAGAATAGAAATCTATTTCTTTTATTAATAATTAATGATTAATAATAACAGTTAATAAAGTAATAAGTGACAATTAAATATTATAAATATGTCATTTTAATATTATGCCCCTAAATATTATACATCATAAAATTTTAACGAGTTATAGAAATAAAAATACTGTCATACCATCATTTCTTTGTATCTCAGTTACCAAATGTCTTAGACAACCACATTATAAATATGCAATTTTGTAACTAGCTTCCCTTAAGATACATATGCAAATGATACAGTTGCTAATCAAATAAAACTCCATCCTTTACATCTTGTTGCATGACAATTTAAATGCAAGCATAATTTTATTTTATATATCAACAAAATTGTCATTCTGGGAAATAGCATTCATAATATACACTAAGACCATATAAAATGAATTACTATTGCAACTAAGTGTGCACTGTGAAATGGTTTAGCAAAACACTAGGTTGCATACTGTATTCTTGTTCTGCTTAACAATTGCAATAAAATAGAAATGATAGGGCTGTATAGAACTGTGTAGAATTAGAAACAGAAATTATTGTGCATTACACCACCATTTGGTATGATGAACTGTAGCTTGCTGACAGTAATCTTAATGAAGATTACACTAGATATATTAAAAATATGTGTGGCTATATATTAACAATCAGATATTCAAATGCATTTATATTGTGTCTATATTTCCATGCTACTTTTCAGATGCTCTTATTTTAATTAACAGGACTTGGAAATACAATTTAATAAGGAATTTGAATGCTTAATTAAACTATCAATAAAATTAATCAGAAACAACATACTGAGGAAATGCAGACAATTTGAATGGTTTTGAAATTTTGATTGTGAAGGACAAATTAAATTCAACTGGGCTAATGTATCATCTGGTGCTGACATTCAGAAAAGTATGCAAGATTTAGTCATTGGCTCACAAACTGCATAACTTGCTTTCATGAGCATCTATGCCCGCAAGATGAGCAGGACATGTAGCTGTATTTAAATACCCCAGCAATCATGTAATTAGTAATATTTGCTACATTACCATTGAAGAATCTAAACGTATCTTTCATTATTTAGGATTTTTTTTTCAGTTATATATGTCAGAAATCCTAATCTAAGTAAAGTAGGGCTAAAGTTTAGGAGAAGGAGGTTGAGTTTTGGCTTAAAAATCCAAGAAATCAAACAAATCGACAAAAAGGCAGGGAGGAAACTGGACCAAAAGTGCATTTGAATCTCATACACTGATTGGTTCATCTCATATGTTTTTCTCTGTTTGTGCTGGTTTTATTATTTTTTTCACACTTGTTTTCCTACATGATAGAAAACTTGGCAAATACTAGCTTTAAAGTTTCTATGTCTTACTTTCTCTGATTTCAAATTTTGACATCTGAGGTAAAGTTTCTAGTTTCCAGCTTGTGTTCAGTTCCTACACATGGCCGAGTTTGCTTGAATAATAGAAGAATGAAGAATTTCTTCTGGTTGCAAAACTGTCTGGAGTAGGCGGGCATGGTGGCTCATGCCTGTAATTCTAGGCACTCTGGGAGGCAAAGGCAGGAGGATTGTTGCTGCTCAGGAGTTCAAGACCTGCCTGAACAAAAGCAAGACCCTGTCTCTACTAAAAATAGAATAATTAGCTGTTGTGGTGGCACTCGCCTGTAGTCCCAGCTACTTGGGAGGCTGAGGCAGGAGGATCCCTTGAGCCCAGGAGTTTGAAGTTGCTGTGAGCTAGGCTGATGCCATGGCACTCTGCTCAGGGCAACAAAGTGAGTCTCTGTCTCAAAACAAAAACAAAAACAAAAACAAAAACAAAAAACCAAAAAACAACTCTTTGGAGCAGGGCAAGTTTTATCAAAGGGGCTGTTCTGAGAAGGAGTGATAACCAGATCAAATAACTGTTGCCTTGCACACATTGCTGTAATTGCATATGGAATGTAGCTCTCAGTTTAGGTTAATTCCACCAAAATTAGTTATTGAGCACCTACCATGTGCTAGAAGCTGTGCTAAGCATATGGGATTCCACAATGAAAAAGACTAAGGGCTTCTTATAACTCACATAGCATACATTCCTGTGTGAAGATAGGTAGGCTACAGGTTGGCAAATAGAAAAACTCAGTTATAGGTATCACATGTGAAAGATACAAGGGATCGAGACAGAGAATGATATAGGGTGGCTATTTTAAATAATGCAGTCAATGAAGAACTTTCTGAAGAAGCCATCCTAGTCAGAGATAAAAAGCAGCATGTGCAAAGTCACTGAGCTGGGAAAGATTGTGATCACTTCTAACTAACACTCTGTCATTAGTGAAATGTAGAGTAGTCCTAGTAAAGGTTGGAGAAACAGATCATGTAGGAACTCAAAGACTTGGAGTTTGAGTTTTATTCTAAATGCAATGAGAAGTTTGTTGAACTATTTCATGATAGACAACAACAAGATTTCATTTATATTTTAAAATGATTCACTTGTTGTTATGGAGAAAACAAGTCGGGAGACAGATGAAAAATCTTATTTGGTGATATACTAGTTTTGGGTACTAAGAAAAGTGAAGAATGGAGGGTAGCACAAAATTTTGGGACTTGAGTGTTTAAATAGATGCTGCTAGCAAGAACTAAAATGAAGAAGACTTGTGTATCTACAACCAACTATGGCAGGAAGAAATCAAGAGATTATGGTAGTACCTAAAAAGGCTGAAGTGACAGACACACAAATGAAAAAAATATATATAACATAAGCAATACCCTTGTTGAATGCCTATGCATCTTCCCTCCAGAAACAATGCATTCCGTCAGTCTTCTCCATAGCTTTCTGAAGATGGGCCCCTTTAATTACCACTCTACTGTTGCTGTTCATTGTGTATTGTGCCTACCTGGCTCTTGACATTTAAGTGACACCACCTGGCCTCTCACTGCACCAATTCCTTTACAGTATCATCACATATTATTGGCCCTGGCCTACAAAAGGGAGCCACCACTGAGGTTCCCAAAGATCGTGGTGCCCTTCTTACCAGCACATTCCTTATCAGTTTGGTAACTAAAGTGTCTTCTAGGCTCGTCCATGATGAATAGAGTTGGTTGATGGGTTTTCTAGCCATATGTGGGATATGGACTTTCCAATCCCTAGTTCTGTAAGCCTATGCTCCTTACCCTCATTATCACTGCATTTTTGGCATTGCTTCTTCACATAAAATGAGTTGTCACCTTATTCAAGCTTAAAAAAGAGATTCCAATAGTATGACAGCATCGTCTCCTAGGATTTTTGTCAGAATATTAAATCTTGTCTCATAGAAGGATTCTCCCACATCAACAAACTCTCCCTTCTTCAATTTTATGTTCTCTCTGCTGTATCAAACAGCTTCTGATGATACCTGTTAATCAGATTATAAAACTTTTTGTTTTCTATTACCTCCTCTCCCTTTAAAAACTCAGCTTCTATTCAGTTAGACTATGCTAGTTTAACTAGATTGAGGTTTATTGTTGGTCTGGTTACTCCGAAGGGACATAAGAGTGAATCCTGAGGAAGGCAAACTTTGTTTTATAAAGCACCTATATAATCTTCAAACAAGGGAAGGAGAAATTATCTTCTATTATGGGTAATGTGCCAGTTTTGTGGGCCCAATTTAAAGAGATTTTTATTTTTCCAGAGTGATAACAATACTGCATTGTCCATAGATTCCTTCCTATACACTCAGAAAACAATGGCTTGTGTATAATATGTAATATTCAAATGAAATCCTGTAGAACAATGATCTTGCAAGGGCATATATAAAGGAAATAGATAAAAGAGAAGTGTTTGCCTAATGCATGGCTAATTTGTGACATTACGGTGATATTTAGAAAATTACTTCAATTCTCTGATTCTTTGTTCATTGAATGGAAAACAGCAATTAAAAAGAATGTGACTGCATAGTGATTTGTTAGGAATATTGGAAATAACATATGTTAGGCTCTCAGTATATGGCATGTAGTAGGTACTTAATAACTACTTCTTGAATAAATAAATTCTAATCATTCAGTGCAAGATAACAATCATGTTTACGATAATTACAAATGACATTGTATCTGTCGGATTCTCAGAAAAATACATTTTCCTGATTATAGTGGGAGAAGGGATATAAAAAAAGACATATCTTTTACATTACTATTATAAATATCTATTCCTAGGATGTCTAAAGTTTCTAAGATCTGTAATATATTCTGAGGAAAAAGAATTAGTGGTTTCAGACCTTCAGGCACTGAAAATTCAGTTGACATGTTATATCGATTTCATAATAAAAAATGGATCCACAAAGAAATAAGCAGCTTTAAATATAAGTTTGAAATATTTTATCTATTTAACAAGTTTATCAAATCCTGTGCATGAGGGTGACTCTTTTCTTTGCAATAACCGAGGTGTTGCACATTGCTTTGATGATATTTTCATTGTTCCAAAACTTTTTAGAATCCCTCTTTGCACATAACTTTAGAGCCCATATATGGAGTACGCACCACATATGCAAACATATGCAGATATATTATATTATTTGGTAATCAACCTTTATTTCTTAATTAAAGCCTTAATGTCTCATTTAGTCATGCCACCTACTTTATTCACAGACACAGATTTGACAAGATTAGGTAGTCTCAAATAAATGTGCTATAAAATATGAGGGCAAATCCAAAAGGAGAACTTCAAAACTTACTTTGGGAAAGGTGGTATCACCAGAATAGATGTGTGATCAGCCAAGGCAATATCTTGAAAGCCATAATGACATTCATTTTCACACATAAAGCGCTATAATTTGAATGTTTGTGTCTCCTATAATATTCATGTTGAAACATAATCTCCAATGCAACAGTGTTAAGAGGTGGGAACATTAAGAAGTGATTGGTCCATGGGGGACTGTGCCCTCAAGAATGGATTAGTGCCTTATAAAAGGGCTTGATGGCATCAGTCCACCACTTCCATCCTTTCTGCCATGTGAGGATACAGTGTTCATCCCTTCTAGAGGATGTAGCAACAAGCTGTCATCTTGGAAGCAGAGAGCAGCCCTCACCAGGCACCAGACCTGACTGCACCTTGATGTTGGACTTTCCAGCATCCAGAACCAAGAAAAATAAATTTCTGTTGTTATAGAATTTCCATTGCTATGGTCTCAGGTATGTTCCTATAGCAGCAAAGCAGACTAAGACATAAAGTAAATACTTTTTTTAGGTTAGTTTGTTCAAATATTCTATATACTCTTTAGATATCTATCATCTTGTTAATTTCCACCAAGAGTGAGGAGCCCTTGAATGCTACATATTCTTTTAATATGCTATTTTAGGAATCACTGATTTCTTAATGGATATTAATGCAATACATTTCTGAATGTAATATAGATTTTGAATGATAAATTAAATTGATATGATATATTGTATATTTTGTCACTCAATAGCAAACTCAAAATATCCATGCTGAAATAAAAATCACATGTAATGATTTCATTGTGGGAAAGAGAAATTTTATCTCAGGTCTTAAGGTGAACAAAAGAAAAGAAACAACCTCAGGACATCTTTACAATATTGTGTCTTCCTATGCATGAACAAAAAATGTGTTTTTATTTGATGAGTTCTTTGGTTTTTTCATCAGATTTTTGTAATTTGCTTCATACAGATCTTGTATATATGTTTGTTTGATTTATGCTATTTCATTTTTTGTGCTAATTTAAGTGGTATTGTGTTTTAATTTCAAATTTCAATTTTTCATTGCTGAATATATGGAAAAGCAATTAACCTTGATATATTAAGGTTGTCTCCTGCAACATTATTATCCTCGTTTATTAGTTCCAGGAGTTTTTTTCCTTGATTCTCTGGAATTTTTCTATGCATAGATAATCATATCACCTGCAAACAAAGTTTTTTTTTCTTTCTTCCCAATCTGTATAACTTTTGTTTCATTTTCTTATCTTATTGAATTAGCTAGGACTTCTAGTACCATGTTGAATAGGCATGATGAGGGGGAATGTTCTTGTTTTTTTCCTGATTTTAGGAGAAAGCAGCCAGTTTGTCACTTTAAAAAATAATGTTAACTTTAGGTTTTTTATAGATGTTCTTTATCAATTTAAAGAAGTTCCATTCTATTCCTAATTTGCTGAGAGTTTTTCTTTTTGATCATAAATGAGTGTGAGGTTTTTTCAAATGCTTTTTCTGCATCTACATATATGGTCATAGGTTTTTTAATTTTTATTTAGCCTCTTGATGTTATGGACTACAGTAAATGACTTCCACATGTTGAACTAGTGTTACATATCTGTACTTTTAAAAATGATTTAAGAAATGTTTCCTTTGCCTCTGTGTCCTGGAACGTATTGTAGAGGATTGGTATCATTTCTTCCTTATCTTCTATCTATAAGATCTATCCATTTCTGATAGAGGAGTGTTAAATTATCCAACTACAATAGTGGATTAATCTATTTCTCCTTACAGTTCTATGAGATTTGCTTTACATATTTTGATGCTTGGTTATTAGGAATGTACAAATTAAGCATGTATGTCTTCTTGGACTATTGACTCCTTTATCATTATGTAATGCTCATCTTTATTCCTGATAATTTTCCTTGCTCTGAAGTATATGATATACTGAAACTGGTATAGTGACTCCTGCTTTCTTTTGAGTAGAGTTAGAATGGTATAACTTTCTGCATTTCTTTACTTTCAATCTACGTGTATCTTTATATTTAAAATTGATTTCTTGTAGACAACATACAGTTAGGTATTGGTTTTTGATCCACTGCAACAGTCTCTTTTAATTGGTATATTTAGTCCATTCACATTTAATGTAATTATTTATATAGATAGGTTGATATCTACCACATTTGTGGATGTTTTCTGTTTGTTGTCCTGATTATTTCTTTATCATTTTTGTTATTTTACTTTCTCCCTTCTCTGTTTTTATTTATTTTATTTTTTGAGACAAAGTCTTGTTCTGGTCACTCTGGCTAGAGTATAGTGGTGTCATCATAGCTCACTGCAACCTCAAATTCCTGGGCTCAACTGATCCTCCTGCCTCAGCCTCCCACGTAGCTGGGAGTACAGGCCCATGCCACCATACCTGGCTAATTGTTTGTATTTTTGGTAGAGACAGGGTCTCACTCTTGCTCAGGATGGTCTCAAACTTCTGATCTCAAGTGATCCTGTGATTCTATTTTCTTTTTCTATTGGCATACTGATTATACTCCTATTAATTTATTTATTTAGTGGTTGCCCTCAAACTTGCAATATATATTTATTATTAATTTGTTCCACCTTCAAATGCAACTATGCTATTTGATGAGTAGTGCAAGTACCTTCTAACAATGTATTCCCAATTCTTTCCTCCAAACCTTTATAATATTCCATTCATTTGAATGAAATCACTTATCTATAAGTTATATGTACCCGGTGCATTGTTGCAATCATTAATTTGAACATACTGTTATCTGTTAGGTCAATCAAGAAGGAGAAAATAAAATATTTCATTTTACCTTCATTTATTTCTATTCAAACACTCTTCTTCCTTTATGTAGACCTGAGTTTTTGATCTATATCATTTTCCTTCTTTTTGAAGAAGTTATTTTAACATTTCTTTTTTTTTTTTATTTCAGCATATTATGGGGGTACAGATGTTTAGGTTACGTATGTTGCCCTTGCCCCCTCCACCCCGCTAAGTCCCAGTTTCAAATATGTTCATCCTTCGGGTGGTGCACATTGCACTCTTTGTGTATGCTTATACCCGTCCCTTTCTCCCTCCTCTCCCCTTCCCTCTCCCCCCTGCCCAACATCCAATAGATGTTATTCTTATATGTACACTTATGTGTTGATCAGTTAATACCAATTTGATGGTGAGTACATGAGGTGCTTGTCTTTCCATTCTTGGGATACTTCACTTAGTAGAATGCGTTCCAGCTCTATCCAGGAGTATACAAGAAGTGCTATATCACCATTGTTTCTTAAAGCTGAATAGTACTCCATGGTATACATATACCACATTTTATTAATCCACTCATGTATTGAAACATTTCTTTCATGAAAGATCTGTTGGCAACAAATTTCATCAACTTTTGTTTGTCTGAGGAAGGCTTATTTCTACTTTACTTTTGTAGGACAATTTTACTTTGTACAGAATTCTAGGTTGTTGAGGGATATTTTCCCCCTTCCAATACTTTATATATTTCACTCCGCTACCTTCTAGCTTGCATGGTTTCTAAAGAGAAGTCTCATCTAATTCTTATTCTTTACCCTCTATAGGTAAGATGGTTCCCCTCAATCTATGGTTTGTTTAAAGAATATTTCTTTGTTTTTCATTATCTACAGCTTGAATATGATATTCAGTTTGTTCACATTTTTCTTGTGTGGACGTGAATGATGTCTTCCAAGTTTTTACCTATCAGATCAAAATCCAGAAGACATATTATCATGATTTTTGCTATAGTTGTATCATACATACATGTTAATATAATTGTGTGTATGTGGGATTGTGTGTATATAATTAATATGTTGCATTTCAGTCAAGGATTTGTTTATAAGTGATACTATGTAAGATGCATTTTATTCATTGCATTTTTCAATTTTTTATTATTCTTATCTGAAGTCATCTTTCATTCATTTGTACTATAGCGACTCATAATATAAATATTTTAAAATTAATTCGTTAATTTTATTGAAAAATCTTACGAATTTTTCTGATTTTAAAGAATTCCATAAAGACTATCTGTGCATTTCACTAACTGTATGTGTCTACAAATTATACTATAAACTTAAAATTGAATTTTCTAGCTTGTAGAATATGCTTAACAAGATAATGAAAACCTATTTTCCAAAGTGGTAATGACAATCTACATTGTACCTGGGAGTTTATAAGACATAGTATGATGGATATAAAATGGTATCTTGATGTAAAAAATTTGCATTTCCTTAACTAATAATAATACCGAATATGCTTTTCCTTCTTAGACAGACATATAAAACTATGTATGTTTCCCCTTTTGTAAATACTATTACTCTCATTTATATTTAAAGTGGGTTGCTTTTCATTGTTCTATTGCTGTGTGGTACTTCCTATATTCTGGAGACTAATCTTTTGTTTATGGTCACTATAAGTATAGAAATATACAATTTTACATTTCTTTTTATTTTAGTTTTGTGTCAGGAATCTCTTGTTAACGTATACCATTTTTTATAAGGGACACAGTCTCCCATTTTCTTATTGACATTAATCCACAATATCTGAGTAATTTTATTAGATTTTGCCTCGAAGACATCAATAATTTTAAAATTTGCACTTATTTAACTTAACTCCACTTTCTCCTAAGAGTTTTTGTATACTTTCTTAAGAATTCTACAATGAATTCAATTGTATGTGTGTTTGTGTGTGTGTGTGTGTGTGTGTGTGTTGTATCTCTGGACGTTTGGAAGAGGCTAAGGGCTTTCAGAATTTTTATCTATACACCTGGAAGAGTAACATATAATATCATGGTATAGTTTTCCTTCATCTAAGTAATATGCAGTGTTGATTACCTATTTCTCTCACAACATTGTTGTTAAACATTCCAAATAACAACTTAAGACTAGGCCTCAGTATACTGCATTCTTTGACAATACCTTCCCCCATTCCAGGTCGCTTATTTTATTTCAAAATATCATTAAGAAGGTACAAACGTTTTTGTTACATGGATAGTTCTTATAATGCTTGAGTCAGGGCTGTGTGCCCATCACCCGAATCATGTTCATTTGTACCCATTAGGCAGATTTTTGAATACAGATTTTGCTGCACTTAACTATAAACACATTAAACTTTGCCATAGCTGAAATATTCCTCACTCACACTGGTCCTGGATAACGTGTTTGTAGCCATGTTTGATTCTTTCAATGCACTCATTATACCTGAATTTCTGATTATTCTTTTGGCAGGCACTAGTCTTGGGTTTGAACAGGAGAAAGTTAAAGGTAGTTGGAAAAGATAACCTTTCATTTCTTATGTGACAACTCCCTGCTCCTATCAAATCTCATCCCCAGCTCTATGGCTGCCATCATTTATGTTTTTCCAGGAAAAGTTTCAGACTAAAGTGTTAGGGCATTTCCCTTTAGTTGAGGGCACTGCACTAGATCCCAGAACTTCTATATGAAGCAAATAGTTTATTTATTTATTTTTGAGATTTATCTTATTGGAATATAGCTTATTACTGCCTCTTATGAGATTGCACACAACCTACAAATACACATGGAAGCACACATGCAATCAGAGTTGGCCATTATCACTATCTGTGGCCTCAATTGTGAAGCATTGCACTATAAGGCATTATTATTATGAATTTTTTTGTTTAAGTTAATCTTTTATTGAATGAGAAAGTAGAATTAGCCCAGAAAAGCTTTTGATAGTGGTTGTTTTTAATGACATATGTTCTCTCATTCTGCTGTTTATACAGTTTGAAATTTGAGGAAATAAAATAAGTCTTTCTATTCCTGGGTTATGACATGATATTTTAAGTTTTATTACTAATAAATATAATTATAGAATAAAGGTTAGGTCTATAACTAAGCAGACTTCTTAAGACTTACTCCAAAGTTAAACTTACCAAGTTACTATCAAGCTGAGCAGCCACAGATCTGTAGAACAGGGACAGATTACCTAACATAGGTAACAGGGAAATGTGGAGTCTGAGGATACGGTATTTTTAAACAAGGAAACAGGAGGCTGACCCACTCATTCTCAAAACTGTCCTCCAAAATATCTAATTAGATGTGTCAATGAGTGAGGAGGAAAGATCAGAGTAGTTTCTTGCTTCATTTTTTCTTCCTAGGATATACAGGGAATTTTCCATTGCTTATGGAAATTTGAGGTGTTAACCTTTAACAATACAGTGTCTGACAGGTATTACTATCAGCTCTACAATTACTCTGTCACCTTCCATCTTCATGTTTCAGGATAGTATAGAAGTACTTGAATTCTCTAAAATATGCAGTAGTAATGAATCTACGGCCTCCAGTTAAATTTGCAGAGCAGCTAATATTATTATGAATGTTTCTAATATTATTAGGGAGGAATTTTTGAGATTCTGCATGCTTCACTATTTTTGTGCTAGTGATTTTTAAAGACCAATAAAAATACTCTTTTGCATATTGCATAAAAAAATTTAACTACCACAAAATAACTTACATTGCCTACTGTATATATAACCAAATAAACAGTAAATAATAGCAAATAACTTCATTATCTTAATATGACTAAGGTTTTCTTATATGAAACTGTTACCCTCAAAGATGTCAATAAAGTAGCAAGATTACCTCAAGTTAATTAGGTGTTTTCTATGAATGCTTCATGGAATAGGGAAATTGTCATGATGTAATGTTAAATTCTTCAAAATACCTATTTATTTTGTCAATACTAATCCAACACAGGCATGAAAACATACACATATATGCTCATTAATACATTTTTAAGGAGGAAATATACTTACATGTTAAAAATTATTCTTCTGCATGGTGAAATTATGGGTGAATTTTAATGTTATGTCGTGTCTCTCTGGATTTTTTGGTTTGCTCTATGTGTCTATGAGTTTAACCTAAGCATTCTGAGGGGATTCTCTGTATAATTAGCAATGAATCTCCTAGCTTCAACCACAACTCTAATTTTATTTCAAGTGTCAAAATTAGTTTTGCATGTAAGCAATCATAGAAGAAAATTTTAATTATTTTGGAGATAGTTTTAATTTTGTTCCAATCTCTTTGATTCAGGTTAAAAGAAAATACCCCTTTTAAATTTGGAATGAAGGCATCCAGCATAGCTGGAGATCAACTGTATGTTTTCATTTATTCATTTAATTACGACAATTCATTTGTCACAAATGAATTACAAAAGCAGTAGTATGAGGAGAGTTTAGCAGTGCCCATGTGGAATCAAAAATATCCAGGCCAGAATCCTGATATTGCAGATTATAATTATGTAGCCCTGGGCAAATGACTTGATCCCACATATTGTTTTGGTGAACATTAACTAAGTCAATGTATTCAGACCAAGTTCTGAGTCTTATTATCTTATTCTCCTTAAAAAAAAATCAAGGTTAACTGAGAAATATTAGAAAATTTCTTTACTAATGTTGGTGTTCATCATGTAACATTTTCTCATCTAAATTAAAAAAAAAAAACAACAACTGTTTCCCAGTAAATGTACATGTTACAATATTATTTTTCAGGTAACTTATTGTATTATGATGTATTAAATATTTATTTCCTCATTTTTTAGAACTTATAGTAAATACTTAAAGAGACAGTTGTTTGATTGCAATTTCTGGAGCTGACATAGTTTTAAAATTGCTTTCACAAGATCTTTATTTTTCTATCATCTCCTTTTTGCAAATGTTATAATCAAGTCTCAACTATTTTGTTTAATTGCACCAGCAAATTACTTTAATACAGGTATTGTCTGCAAAATTTGTGTTTGTACAGCATGCAAATATTACAGTCTAACATGTTAGAATGTTTTACAAAACAGCATCTAAAAAAAAAATTTATGCTGTGGCAAATGTTTGATTTTTTTAAAATTATCTGTTTTATTTATATGCCTTTATAAATCCAAATACATAATTGATTTAAACTTGTGAAATGGTACATCTGAGTAACAGAGAAGTGAATATACTTTTAGATACATTATTTAGAAGTAGATTAAAAACATGCTATATTTTGAGGAACAAGGGATAGGAAAAAGGCCATGGTTTAAAAATACTGGATACTAGTAAAAAGTTTTACTCTGATGCATTAAAAACTTACTCAGGCTAAATTTTTCATCCAGTTATCCTAACAACATATGCATTTCACCTATTGTGGATATTTGTAGAGGGAAGACAAATCTAACTTCTAGACAAGGTGTTGCTCTATGATATGTACCAAACACTTCATGCTATTTTAATCAATTTTAAGTTAAGTATTATTTATTTGCATTATAGATTGTCTAACTCATAGAAAAGTAGGATATTTTCTAGTTTTAATATCATTTGAGAATCTATTTATTTTACCTATATTGAAATCACTAACCATCTCTAGAAATAAGTTTCTCTATATCTAATATTTCAGTCAGTTAAAATTATTTTACAAACATGAAAAGAAAATATAAATTTTGGCATTCACACATTTTTAGTTTAGAATTGAAAGCCAATAGTATGTGAACATAGATGAAACTTTTTAAAAAGGTAAAATTTCTTTACAACATCTTTCTTTTACCATGAAGGTATAATTTGGAGAAAATCTTTTTTATTAATGTAATATCCCTATATTTGTTAAATATTCATAAAGATACTCAATTGTTAATTTCTGTCTTCTTTAAGTCACTATGTCACACAATTGATTTTGATTTTTGTTTAAATTTTTTATTTTTCTCACAAAAATCAGTACGTTCGGGTTTTGCTTGACTTAAATTTATTTTTCCTTTGAATTGACTACATTGACTATAAGGTTTATTGTCACATACAGGTAATGCCTCCTTATGGAAAAGTCATAGACCTATCATCATTTAAATGATTTCTGGGTCATGCCTTATTACTGACAATGGTGAGTTGCAGCTACTAAACTATGAGCGTGTACTTCCTAACTGCTTTCATTATTTTCCTTTCCTACTGCCTCAGCCTCCCAGATAGCTGGGACTACAGACATGCGCCACCATGCCCAGCTAATTTTTTTTTTCTATATATTTTCAGTTGTCCAGCTAATTTCTTTCTCTCTTTCTTTCTTCCTTTCCTTTCCTTTCCTTTTTTTTTTTTGTTTTAGTAGAGACAGGGTCTCACTCTTGCTCAGGCTGGTCTCAAACTCCTGAGCTCAAACCATCAGCCCGCCTGGCCTCTCAGAATGCTTGGATTACAGGAGTGAGCCACTGTGCCCGGCCTCATTATTTTCCTGACCACGGAGATCTCTTTGTTTGCAACCAGTACTATTCTACAAATGATTGGGAATAGTGAGTAAAAAGAGGGACCAAAATCCTGGGTGTTTTGGATAGAATCTCAGAGTGGCCACATGCTTCTCATTCAGCAGTGTGAGGAATTCAGGTTTATAAAATATTTTCAGCAGAGTTTCCATTCTGGGAATAGATTCATGCTCATTAACTCAGAGTAGAATGGTTATATATATAAAAGAAAAAGTCACACTTTACAATGAATGTTGTGCAAATTTGGAATATTAGTCTATGATTTAACCATCATCTTAACCATGGTAACCACTTGTTAAGCATTTAATAAGATTCAGTGAAACTTGGAGTCTGATTTCAGCATCTAAAGTTTGCTTGCCCACCAGAAAGAATTCATTGGAGCCAATATGTTAGAAAATGAGATTTTTAACTCAACAATGCCTGATCATCTAAAAATAATACCTTTAAAGAGAAGTGAATAATCATGTCTGTTCAAGAGAATCTCTCCCTTAAAGAATGCTAATTAAACAATGTTGAAGACCTGTTCTTCGATATTCCCCAAAACTCCATATAAACGGCACTTTACCATTTGTATCTTACTGACATATTTTATAAAATCATATAATTTCTTTACATTAGAGATCACTGACACTAATCTATCATTAGCAACACTTTTATAAACAATCTTCCACTTCTTGGATCGTTAATTCTATCCCTGAAATATATCCTAGAAGTTTCTAGTTTCAGAATTTTCCCAGAATCTGCCAATACAACCCATGTAGAGCATGTGGCACCTCCACATATCCACATAGCCTAAACTATTATTTCCTTATAATTTTACTCCAAATCCTAATAATTATTCTTCTGCTTTTTTCCCTCAAGTTCAGAAGTACATTATAAAGGGCCTAATAGACAGTTTTACCCAGGGATATTGCAAGAAACTCAAATGTAAACGTTCTAAACCAACTTTTGCTTCTATTCCTCTAAACTTCTCTTCCCTATTTCCTAATTTTTTTTAAGATTTTAACTTTATTGCATGTTATAAGAAATTTCCAAATTAATTATAGATATTAATATTCAACTGGTGTTTAATATTCACAATTCTATCCCTCTTTTCACTCCTTTTGAATAAAACTGCAATAACCATTTTTCATAATCTCATTCAGATTTTACAATACCACAGTACCATTTTGTGCTAGATTTCACTAGAATAGAATTGCTTTTCAAAACAATTAATAAGGGCCGCAGTACTTATACTGGGTAAGAGCACTTCACATACTAGTAATTCTGAATTTTTATGCTCTCTGCACCAAATTACATGCCAACTTCTAATCCTAGCATTCTATACCCTCCATGCTATGAAACATGGTTTCTTTTCTAAACTTACTTGACATGATTCATCTTCAGACAGTACATTACATGGCATCTAGATTACTTCCAGGATGTCATTTTTGTTGTTGTTGTTTTAATCTATCCCATAGTTACTAGCTTTTGTGGTTTTGTTCACATTTCACCTCCCTTTTATTATCTACCATTTTACATGTTATGAAGAAATTCTATATGTCCACAAAGGTCCATCTCAAGTGATTTATTTTTTCCTAAAAATGTTTTTGTTTAAAGCAATTTCTCTTTCCTCTGAAACAACCATGGGCTCTGAATATCTCTAATACATTTACTGCATTATATTTCATTCGTTAATATCATCTCTACTAATTCTATCATCTTCATAATCATTCATAACTTGATCAACTGCCCATATTACTTCCAGTATAGCACCATATGACTTATATGTCTTGAATATTTAATACAAGATTGTTGAAATATTGACATTTGTAAGATGGTAATGTTCTTTATATATTCTCATTGTAAAGCATTATTATTTATAACTTTTTTGGGATCAAAATTTTAGCTTTTCAAAATATCACATGTAAATTAGAAGTCTGATTCTCAACTATGTGAGTCCTTTGCTTTTTTCCTATCTCTTAACTGATCCTTTAGCCCTCCTGTAATCAGATTAAGTGCTTTCTTCCCATAGCCTTCCAGCAACTTTTGACAACATATTAAAATGACAAAGCAATCATTTTCATTTGTGGTCTAAAATTCACTTCATAGCATGTTTTTATTATAGAAATAAAGGGGGAAAAATATCCAGAAAATTTTACGTTAAAGAAATGTAGGCAAATTTCATGAGTATTTGACAGGTACTTGCAAGGAAACTTCACTATGATTCAGAAAAAAATGTTTACTATTTGGAGGTAATTACCTTATTCTAATGTTACCTTTTTTAAGATGCCTACTTATTACAATATGTTATGTCACCACTGTTATCAGACCAGGTCTTATTTATTGCTCATCTAAAAAAGCTACAATTAACATTGACTTTTGAACATAGACTTCCTTCTATTTTGCATAATACATTTTGTAAAACATGCATTACTCTTCATGCCAATGCTCTCTGAAAATCAAAATAGTAATCTCCCATTTTAATGACAGTTGAGATGTTATAATAATAAACATTTAATATAAATATTGAAGCCACTGCTGGAACCTTAAAACAATGAATTGTTGTAGGAGAAAAAGTTTAAAAACTCAGATAATAGATACAATAATTTATACGAACAAAAATCAACATTTGCAATTCTTTTCTTGGAAAAGGGGAGGGTAGGTATATATATGTGAAAAAATATTTTCAGGCCGGGCGCGGTGGCTCACGCCTGTAATCCTAGCACTCTGGGAGGCCGAGGCGGGCGGATCGTCCTGAGCTCAGGAGTTCGAGACCAGCCTGAGCAAGAGCAAGACCCCGTCTCTACTAAAAAAAATAGAAAGAAATTGGCTGGACAACTAAAAATATATAGAAAAAATTAGCCGGGCATGGTGGCACATGCCTGTAGTCCCAGCTACTCGGGAGGCTGAGGCAGAAGGATCACTTGAGCCCAGGAGTTTGAGGTTGCTGTGAGCTAGGCTGACGCCACGGCACTCGCCCCAGGCAAGAGAGTGAGACTCTGTCTCAAAAAAAAAAAAAAAAACAAAAAACATATTTTCAGAGGATAAATCCAAGGTTGCCAGTAATAAAGAAGGCTATATAAGCAAATAATTTAGTATTGAAATTGAGGCTTTAGATGTTAAACTTGGAAAGCAGAGAGTAATATAAAATTTATGACCATAATATAAGCTGTATATAAAAGATAAAATTATTGTATAGAAATTAAACTCTATGTGGGCACTCTTTAACTGAGATCACAGTTTAGTAATGTTGTGGCCCGATTGCAGAACGGGGGATGGACACAGAAAGAAACACACAGAAACACACAAACACACACAAAGATGGTACAAGACTGCAGCGCCAATTGCACCAGTCGCTTTATTTTTATACGTTTCTCTGTCCGGCAGCTACTTCCTGGCATGTGACTACCTTGGGCACCTTGAGGAAAACGCATTTTCATTCCTTCCAGACGATTGCTCAAGGGAAGCGGATGTTTGCATCCTAACTTCTTGACCTCATCACCGTGTGCAGGATAATGAGGTGCCTTGGCTTGTTTGCAAGACCCCAGGCCCTTGGCTATCTGCCATAAAGCTGTCTGTCATGAGGAATAGTTCTGTTTGTTCAACAGGCCGTGTCCGGACCTGTTGACCTCTGGCCCCAAGGAGAGGACATCCAGTTTTGCTGACTCTGGGCTTAAGCCAATTTTTTCCCTACAAGTAACCACTAATTTACTTTATTTTTGCAATGCGAAAAAGAGTTAATACCACCGACATGGCCACTTTGTAGAAAGATTGTACACTTCCAACTTAAAAAAAATATAGGGAAATGCTTTTAGGCTATATAAACGTAAGATATTAATTTTTAGTTCTCAGATAATAAAATACATATATAAATAATCGCTGCAAGAACTCAGTAGCAATTTCATAAAATTTCAAGCATAGCTATCTATATATTTTTTTCTTTTTGCTTATATTCTTTCAGATGGTCAGAGGTAATTTTATGTAGAGCATTTCATTTTACTAATGGAAAAGATTGAAAAGTTAGGAGAAGGAAGAGTGGGAAAATGGCATATGGCATGGATAGATCTACAAAATGAGGTAGAAAACATGAAGATCCTTGCATTAATGCCATCCAGAAGCATTCACCATGAAGAGATACCAAACAATCAGGATTATTTGGCCAATATATTTAAACTACTTTTTGGCATAACTCGCCGTAGTACAGAACCCATTAGTTAGTCATGGTGGCAGTAGGCATGAAGGCCATGTATGCACCCCAAATCATGGCTTCCCCTAAACAAGGATTAGAAAAAACACCTGCTGCTATCCAATCATTCCAGCAAGAGAGATCAATTCAACTATTCACTAGTACAAGGTGTGTTTTCTCTCCACACAGACTGTTATTGTTCTTACCAAGGTTCAGTAATGTTCTTTTAAATAAACACTATGCATTGGGTCAATTTCCAGAAACTTAAGTGATGATTTTTGTCATGTTTGTGGAGTTTTATTATTGCTGTTTGGAGAGAGAATTTTCCAAGGTCCTCATAGAAATCCTGTTCTGTTTCCACATTTCATGGAATGTTTCAAAAATATTATTTTGAAACTACATTTTTATAAATGGCCAAACTATTAATCAAGTGTGAAGGCAAAAAAGATTTTTTCAGGTATTAATAGAAGAAATGTTTTATCCACAAACTCTTCCAAATTATTCGATGATGGACTCAAGAAACAAGAATTTCATTTAGAAAGAAGACATAAGATACAATGAATCCAACCCAAGAGAGCTGGAGAAAAATCCCAGGATGAATCTGTGAAACTTCTGGGACAGTAACAAATCTAGACCAGAAATGCATGTGAGAGGTGGTGGTGTTCATGGTATAGGAAGTGCTCTAAGAAGGAGAAGGATTTGTGTGGAGAATTTAATATGACACATACTTGTAAAAATTAAGAATATGCCAAAGGAAAATAGCACAAGAAAAAGAGAAACATATTTACAAAGTTAAGGATCAACAAAATTAAAAAAGAAGAGCACATGGTATGATGTGTCATTTCACATTACAGTGAAAGTTCTTATCAAAGTAGTATAAAAATTTGTTGATCTTCCATTTTGATAAATTATATACAAGATTAGAAAAGTTAACCATCTATGAGATTTGGAGCAGAAGTAGTGCAAGAAAGTTATGATCATTACTCTTGGGAATTTACAAAATGAACAATGAAGAAATTTATTTTATAATTATTAGAACAAAATGAATGCCTCGGGTGTTTTGTTTAACAAAGGGAATAAAGAATAGTAATATTTTGGGTGGAAGGGAGAGCAAAGTCATGTAGGAAAATACGCAACATAATTAAATCTACATTATCGTAGTTTGCCCATGGATAGTGTCTAAAATTCATAGATAACCAAAAAAATTGCAGAAGCATATAACAGAATATACATTTAAAAAACTAAATTCAGTGTTCTGAAGAGTGGAACTAGGGATCAGGAGAGGTGTGGCAAAGGATTATTACTTTTCATCATAAGATTTTTGGTATTTCGTTTTAAAGTATTAAATTTTCAAAAATGTGCACATATGCTTTAATAAAGGTATGAAAAGAGCAATGAAAAATTAACTAAATTAAGAAGATACAGATCAACCAAGAAATGTATCAATGAATGTTAAAATTATATTTCAGTTTAGCCTAATGCTTAAGGGCACCGTGTTCGAAATCATGTTACCTATGAGAAGTCCAGGCTCTGCCACTTAGCTGTGTGACTATATTCACATTATGTTAAATAAATTATTGCAGTTAGTGAGCAAAGAAAAAGAAACACGTATGTATGATTTAGTAAGAGAGAGAGAATAATTTAAAAGTAAAAGCTATTCAAACAAAGTATTATCACCAAAGAATTATTTTCCTTTCCTGTAGTGATGTGTGTATAATCATTCACCCTATTTCTTCTACTAAGAGTTTTTGTTTTTATTTGTATTGAAAGATGTTTTCTACTGATTTCTTCAAGAACTAGTTCATAATCAGTCTAATCCTTCCTCCTGTGGCAATTTGTAAAAATTTGTGGTTGCTAATACAGTAATCTCTGTCAACAGGAGATTAGGGGTTTCTGAAACAAAATTAACACATTAATGATGACTAGCTTTGGTTAGGCCTGTTAATAAAATGGATGTTCAGTGAGGTAGATGCTATTGCTAAATGCGCTCCTCTTGCTAACAATGATTCCGTGACAGCTTCTAAATTATAGGAATGCACCTAAGAGCACACTGAGATTAAGGCATGGTAGACTAAAATAAGAAGAAACAATTAAAAGAGAGTTTCTGTTAAGTTTCTTAAGTATACTGTGTGGTTTAGAACCATTTTACAAATATGTTTATATAATGTAATAATAAGTGAGGAGAATTAATTTTCTCATTAATAATTTCAGTTCAGATAACTGGCCAATGCAACTGAGCCAATGCTGCTGATATTATGTGATCATAGCATCTCATGGAGACTTATCATAAAGGCAAAGTTGAATTGTAATACTCTTTCCCTATGACTTGGACATATTTTTATAGCTTCTGACATGTAATAAAAGCTCAAATATAAATGCAATTCTATGCTTTTATAATAAATATGCTACCCATTAATCCTGAGCCATTGTCCTTGAAATAAACTTGGTACCTTTTGTCTTTTTCCCTTTAAAGTCATCTTTCCTAGGGACTTCTTTTACCCTTCAGATAAATAGACTCCTAATGAGCCTGCCTCACCAGTGCCCCAGACACATCCAGACATATTGACATTTTGATGTAAAAACAGGTTATATTCACATTGTTCAAATGCTGCAAACAATTATGTTCATGCGTTTTATTGTATGGGGTTATTAAAGGATTCAAAGGAATAAAACGTGTGCAAGCATTTTGAAAACCATGAACCATGTACACTATGAGGGATTATTATTTAATTTATGCATTTTATTTTGGTGCTTTACAGAACTAATCCATCTTCCCAATATTGATGTTTGGGTACCGGTAAAAGTAGAGAACTACTTTGCTTAAAAAGCTGCTGGCCAAGATTGAAAGAGAGGTTCACGTTTTCAAACTTCAATTACTTATGGTAATAATCGTGAAATAGCCTGAGACTTTCCTTTCAACTCATGATAAATATGCTCAAGAGAATGCATTGTGCCCTACCTCTCCGCTCATCGATCAGGAATAAAATAGATACAGGCAGTTTGACAGACATCCATCTGGGCTACAAGGATGCCAAAAACTACCAAACAATTCTGTACAAAATTTTTTCAATTGAGTAACCTTAGGGCTACCCACTTTTCCGAAATTTTATATGTAAGGCATTTGTCGACACTCTGTAGGGACCATGATTGCAGTCAGTGCTTCCTTTTATTGTACAGTGCTTTGCACAGTAATGTACAGACTGGTTTGAGGCCTCTACTTTTTGGGTAGTACAATATGCATGAGTGCTTTTTTGAGTGGCAATCACAAATTGCTCAAAAATGGCAATATAAAACCAGCTTTCAGATTTCAATAACTGAGGTCAGTTTGACATTTTGAGACATTGGGCTTGCTGATGGTATGTCTGCATATTTTTGCATGATTTTGAATAGTAAATAAGGCAGTCAGCAAACAGAAAGTAAAAGTTGAGCAAAAATAAAATTTCCTGCTTGATTGAAGAGGTGGATGAGGGCTTATACTTTCATTATCCTAGAGATTATTTAAACATTTAATTATGATGAGATGAATGAAAAATAGACAAACTAATATTTAAAAAATATATCAGCATTATGAAAGTATAGGAGGGTTGAATCCATCTTGTGACTCATTTCCAGTGAGTCTTCTCAGTTTGGACAACCATCTCTGTGTTACTGTATCTTCAAAACTGGGAGCCTTAAAAATAAACATTTAAACACACCCTGTCTCCTGCAGCCATCCCCCTTACTTCCCTTATTTGATAACCAGCTACCCTCCTTTATGACTCAAGGCATTACATGTGTCGTTGGCATGATGCACAGTACCCCATGGCTCTGGCTACTTGGTACCAGGTCTTCTGATTGTTCTAGTCCTCTCTCCCCTTCATGTGTTCAGCACCCCCACTAGACTGATAGTCAGGAAAGTAGCATTATCTCTGGTGTTTTGAAACACTTGAAAATTTTGTCTAAGACATGGAGTTAAAACTTTAATTATACAAAACAATATTTTAATCACTTTGTAGTGTCATTTAAAGAAGAACGAAATTAAGACAATGCAGCAAAGTGTTTGTGTTGAAATAAGAATTCCCCATTCGATAGCAGTTACTTCTTTTTTTGTTGTTGTTTGTTTTTGTTTGTTTGTTTGTTTGTTTGTTTTTAAAACTCAGAGGCAAGAAGCAGTTACTTCTTCGTCATTTTTCTCATTTCCACCCCTGGTACCCAGAGAAGACAAGGTCTTTGCAGAGGAAGGGAGAAAAACAACATTTGCTAGATCTGGAATTCTGCTATGTGATTTACTATAATTTGTGTTATTTTTGCTGTTTGTTTAACAAGCCAAAAAAAGGAATGCAAAAATTAGGAATTGAAAAGCCTCACTACACAAATAAGAAAGAACATACTCAATGTTAGGGAGACAGCCATCTATACTTACAAACTGAGCATTACAAAGCAGCTACACTAAACTGCACTTCCCTAATATTTGCACTGAATTACAAGTACAAATATTTGGGTTCCAGGTCTACTTGTTAATTAGCTTGGAGTAAGTCACTTAATCACTCTAGGAATTGACACAATATATGCATTTAATCTGTCAATAGGAGGTTGGAATGAATGAGTTTCAAAGTTTTTTATAGCTCAACAAAATAGTTGTTTTATTTTGAGCAAATATTCTCAAAAAAAAAATGACTGATATTTAAACCAAGATCTCTCCAGTTTCTGAGTCCTCTTGCTTTTAATAAGCCAGACATCATAATAATACAACATCTTTGATGTCCGTACAGAAATAGTATGATTGGGATTGGCTTCCAGCCTCTGCCCAGCCTCTATTCTCAAATAGAGGCTTGTTCTGTTAGGTGGGGCAAGTGGTTTTCATGGGAGGAAGAGTGAGCACAAGGGTGATACTGAACCTCCACATGTCATTATCCTTAAGGCTCAATCTCTTCGGAACAAGTGTATAAAATGGGAACCAACTAATACGAAAATTCTTTTACTTTCTACCACTTTCTTAGACATCCCAGCCTGCCACTGGTATCGCCCCTACTGATATTTACTGGAGTATATATACACTAGTAGGTCGGGCCAAACAGAAGTGTTCCTGGACAGATTTGAATTTGCAATTGTATCCTCAAACTGTAGACCAGTTAGCTGTGACTCTCTCTCTTGTCATTTCATTATCCTCATAATTAAACAACCCTGCATTTTATGCAAATGAATTTTGGTTCCTACTGCCACAAGATGATAAGGTTTTACTGTAATTGTTTTGAGATGTACAAACTTTTTATCAAGGAACATAGCTTTGATGTAAATCTTGGTAAGGCTGAAAAGAGCTGGTTAGTGTATTATAACAAAGGCTGGTTTATTTAACCAGTGTGAAAAATGCAGCCTACTGGAAGCATGCAATGTTTTGTAGAATCAGAACGCCTTGCTTCGTTTAGGAGTTCATTATAAGAAACTTTTTCTGTTTCTCACTTTCGTTTTACTGCTTCTATTCTTGGCGCAAGCACACAAGCAGCTCTCCAAACAACTGTGATTTGGGGCTAACGTGAGAATTACCTATCACTAGCTACATTGGGCAATTAATTTTTGTAGGAAGAAGTGTCAAAAGGCTTTCAGAGAAGCATCCGTCAAGGAATGGTCTGGTATACTCTGTACTTTAAAATTATCTGGGAAGTTTCTTATAATTTTGATTTCCTGGAACCCACTCTAGAACTGCAGATATAGAAACTGTGCAGGACCAAGGGAATATTTATTTTATGTGAGTTAACCACTGTCTCTGTTACCCAAGAAGTTGATAATCACTGCTCATTGGAGTCGGTGGGGGGGGACTTCTTGATTTTAATTGAATTTATTTCTGTATTGAGATTGTTGGTACTGTGATTTTTACCTACTGAACTTCAATTTTGAACACTAGAAACAGTCCCTTGTGCTGAACTTTACACTTTATAGAATTTTCACTTGTTTTCTGATACATATATACTTTAATGTTTCAGATTAAAAAATAAGTATAAATGCAATTTCAAACAATTGTATGTATTTTGTAATAAAATGTGTTAAATAGTGAGACAATGTTTGGCATAAATACTTCGGTGAAAGAGAAAAACATACAGGTGAAATCATAAAGAATTTGAATACAATTCTGTCATCTTAAATGGGAATTAGGAATAGCAGTAGAAACTCATCATAGTTATTGTTATTTTATTTTTAAATGTATAATTTATAATTTTGTCCGCTTAAAGTGATTACTGTGAAACAACTGCCAGTAATGATGTGCACTATTACCGCATATATTTTGGTTTCTAAATTCCATTTTTAAATATAAGGATCTAGTGCTTCCTGGAAAATTGGCTGAATTTAAGTCTAAGGCCAGAAATATACAAGATGGGCTTAAAACAGATCTTTCAGGCCAGAAAGCAAAATATCAAAGACTAATGGGTCATAACCAAAACAATATGGTGGCAGATCTGAAAAGGATCCCATAGGGCAAAGATGTGATTATTTTTGTAATAAAAATAATAATGTCTGTAATTGATTGAGGCACAACAATTATCTAAAATTCCATTAGCTCAAAATGATAGTTGAAAAAAGAAAACAAAAAATAATTTGGTGCCATTTGAAATAGCTAGTGTACCGATATCTACTTCGAAAATTAATAAATTAGCAATACTGTGGGGATTAGGCTGTCACCACTTGAACCAGGTGATCAGTCACTAACTCTGGATTTATAGTGCCTCATAATATAATGTAAAATGAAATAGCTAGAACCACCATGTTATATTGTTACAAAAAAAGGCTAAGAAAATATAAAATGAATGAAGTAAATATGGCAAATGTCAAATGTACAATATTTATGAAAAATCTATTTTAAAGACATAGACGCATTTTTTATTTGAATAGAATAAGGGGTTACAAGTGTTTTTGTTACATCGATGAATCGTATAATGCTGAAATCAAGGCTTTTAGTGTACCCATCACCAGAGTAGCATACATCGTACCTGATAGGTAAATTTTTATCCCTATTCCCCTCACGCCTCCCCCCTTCTTAGTTTCCAATGTCCATTATACCACTTTATGACTGTACAAACCCATCATTTAGCTCCCACTTATAAGTGAGAACATGTGGTGTTTGTTTTTCCATTCCTGAGATAATTAGGATAATAGTCTCCAGTTCCATCCAAGTTGCTGCAAAAAAACATTATTTCAATCCTTTTTAGAGCTGAGTAGTAATCCATGGTACATATATGTGTGTGTTCATGTATATGTATGTGTGTGTATATATATATATATATACATATATATGACATTTAATTTATCCACTCATCCATTGATGAACATTTAAGTTGATTTCATATATTTGCTATTATGAATTATGCTACAGTAAACACTTGGGTGCAGGTATCTTTTTTCAGAAAGTGATTTCATTTTGTATGAGTAGATACCCAGTAGTGGGATTGCTGGATTGAATGGTAGGTCTACTTTAAGTTCTTTGAGGAATCTCCACACTGTTTCAAGATGTATGTTTTTATTTTAACATAAGAATCATTATTGAATGCTTTTGGTTCAATTTTATGTTGAATAATTTATAATGTAGACTACAGCTTCTACTTAAAACACTATAGCTTATTTGATATAATTATGAATTATGTGGCTCCAAACCAATTCCGAGTACATTTGTGCTCATAAATTTCCCGATTTGTGAACATTTTAACCACAATATTATGTTCTACTCAAACTGATTTTTTGTCACAAAAGTATTTTTCCTCAATATTTAACTTTTAAATGAATTTATAATAGCATGCATAATTATGTCAGGTGTATCACATTTGTTGGGATAAACTTCTAAAATTCTTATTTGTTGCCATGATTTGTATTAAAAAAAAATGAAATCCTTAACTGGAGATAACTTGAATATGTATTATAGACATCTGTTGACACTGATCTAAATCAAGTATAATTTCGGAATTTGGATTGTTCTTCTGCTAATGGTGCTAATATATTAAAAGCTGTCATTTCACTTAAATGTGAGCACAAGAAAAACAGTAATTTTTTTTTCTCAATAAAAAGTCAGGCTTCTCAGAGTAATAGGCAAACCCAGGCTTGGAAGCTGAATGTGTTTCCATTGTTTTCAAGTATAATCTTCTAAATTTTTGACTTTAGAGGTGGATATTGAGGCTTCTTCAGCAGTCGTATCTTCTGATTTTCATAGTTTCTGTGCTATCACCCTAATCATTATAGCCCCAATGATGGGTTTTAAATGTCAATGAATATTTTATTCAAATTATACTTTAATTACCACATTTTTGAATACTTAAAATGCAGTACCTGAGGTCTCATTTTTGACTTGTTATTTCAAAAGGGTTTATTGTAGAATAAAAATGTGTTCCTAAGATTAAAACATGTCCCCCACTGCAAGAGTTCACCTAGTCTCTATAAACTCTATGACAGAAATAAATGTTCAGCCTATTTCTGAACACATTTCGTGTACACTTAATGTACAATTTTCCACATTTATTCTTGACGTGGCCTACAAGAGATCTAGAATGCAGCGCATTTTGAAGGCTGCAGGATAACCCATGACAGTATTACCAAATGTTCAGGAAATGTCCAGCAGAGATAACAGCATTGGATATTTCTCTAGTCATCCTTCTGTACTTACCCTATATAATGTCCTTTGTAAGAAAAGAGTTAGTTATGCTGTGTGTACAACAGTTGGGGGAAAGAGAGTTGTTACTGTTAGCCATTTGTCATATTTAAGCATAGTAAATGACAACCATCTTCACTGAGCGTGCTTAATTAGACAAAATTGGAAGCTGGAAGTACAAAGTGGAGGCCTGTGAAACCCATTGCAAATTACTTTCATACATTTTTTTTTTTTTTTTTTTTTACCAATAACACATTTACTCAACTATAGCACATTGTTAAAACATGGAACTCTAGGAGTTGCTGAATTGGATGGGATCCAGGACTATTGCTATAATTGGGATTCTCACAGACAAATGTCTTATCTTGCATTATTATCAGTGGACAAAAATGTAAACTCACTCAAGATATTTAATCAAACATGGGCAGTTGATTGCAAGGATACATAATGACCTCACAGAATTGAAAGTATTCAGGAAATGGAGTTGTGTCTCCCAAGGGACTGGATCTAAGAGGTGCTTTTCTTTGCATATCTGCTCCTTTTAGTCTGTCACTATTTAGTAACGCTCTACTGCTGGACCTTATGGGGGAGAAAGGAATAACAGTGATAAAAGCTAAGGCTCTAAGAAAAGGATTGACCAGATAATGAAAGGCTTTATGAACCAAGTTTGAGTGTTTAGCATTTAGGCAATGAGGAATTAAGGGAATGTAGGCAACAGAATATGATAAGGTTTACGTGTTAGAAAGATGACTGTGATGGCAGAAAAGAAATGTCTTAAGATTGTCTTTTTTCCCCTTAAAATTTCAAGAGAAGAAAATATAAAACCTTTGAAAATTTCTTACACTTTATTACCAGTTGCAGCCTTCCAGAACTTGGTTTACTTGCTGATAAAATGCATCTCAAGTGTACAAATTAAGTATTCCTTTCGAACCAATCTCATAGACACTAAAAAAAAAAAAAGTCCTTTGAATTATACTTATATTTCTCATTATGCTCCAGGTGCTCAAATTAGTGGGAAACAACTTCCTCTGTGAATAGTATTTTGGATACTATGCCAGGGGAATACACCACAGGGCGACAAATCCAGATGTTTTCTGCGTGGAAGCTTCCCCTAAAGTAAGATCATATTATAATTTTGAGCAAACTTTTTTCATTACTTTAAATATAAGCATTATCAGAATACAAATAAAATGGCTTAATTTATGTAAATACTAAATTTTACAGGCCCAAATATTAAGTATAAATGTATAGGTATTGATTTCATACCATTTAAAAATATTTTTTCTTTTTAGTATTTTCTTAAGAATGTGCATTTCAACGCAGAATTTTTTGAATACTTTTTATCTTTAGGGAACAATGATAAGTCATGTAGATCTGTGTGCCTAAGTCTTGTCTATAGATCAGTGGCAGTCTGGCTCTTTTAGATTCTTCTCTAGAACTTATTAAATACAAATTTCAAAACTCTCCTCTTCGAGTCTGATTCAGTGAATCTAGGAACCATTTACGTGAGTATTATAAAGATGAGTTGTGAAAATTCTCTACCTTAAAATATTTACAGGTTAGAAATGTTTCACATCAGCCCCTTGTGTTCTATTCTCCCTGCTCCCCAAATATAGTCATCTTTATTCATACCTTCACTGAGCCTTCAAGGCAGAAGTCCTCCTGCCTATAGTTTAATTCTGTACTATCTATTCCTATGCATGATATAGTTCAAAGCACTTTGAATATATAAATTCCTATCAATTTTACCTCCTAATGAATCCAAATACTCCTCACTGCCCTGCCTACCACCACTGTCATCTAAGCTATGCTTATGTCTTTAATAAACTACAGATGTAGCTTCCTAATTAGCCTACCCCGTTCACGCTGCCCTCCTTCCAATCTCTTCCTCATTACACGGATGTAGTCAACTTTTAATACACAAAGTGAATCATATCATCTGCAGCTCCCCTCCTTTCACACACACACACATTTCCCCCTTAAACGTTTCTTTCAATAGGTCTTCATTGCATTTAAGACAAAGTCAACCTTCCTTAAAAGAACTACGCAGTCTACATATCCTAGCCGTAACTACCTCTCCAACATTGCCTCACACCAGGATTTCATTTTCATTCTCTGCCCTACCCTTCTTTTACATCTCTGGACTGTGGTTGACAGAATAATGCCCCCAACCCAAGATGTCCACGTATTAATCCCTAGAACCTGCGAATATGTTTCCTTACGTAGTAAAAGGATATTAGGCTTGCAGATGGAACCATGTTGCCATTAAGTTAATTTTACAGTAAGATGATCATGCGTTATCTTGTTGGGACCAATCTAATCATGACTCATTAAAAGCAGAAGCAGCAAAGGCAGGAGGGTGAGTCACAGAGAAGTGACTTTCCATTTTAACCAAGGGACGTGGCTCCCTCTAGAAGCTGGGAAGAGCTCCTGGCTTACAGCCCACAAGAAAACGGGTCCTTAATCCTATAACAACAAGGAACTGAATTACACCAATAACTCGAATGAGCGAGGAAATGAATTCTCACCTAGAGCCTCCAGAAGGAAACACAGACTGTTAGCACTTTGATTTTAACCCCATGAGACTGTGTTGTACTCCTCACCTACAGAACTGTGAGATACTTAATTCAGTTTGTTTTATGCCCCTCACTTTGTTGCAAATTGTCACAGTAGCAAAAGAAAGCTAATGCATGTACCCAAGATCTTAGAACATGACATTCCTCTCCTGGAATATGCTTTCCTCTCATCTTCGCTTACTCCTATTAATTTGTCAGATTTTAACTTCAAAAATTTCACTCATCTACTTTTCTATGAAGACTTCTCTCTCCATTGGAAGAAATCCCTCCGATTTTTGAATAATTTGGGCAGCACTATCCCCTTGCAGTTTTGCCCATGTAAATACCTCAGTGCTATCATTCATAATAGATGGCAAACCCTGGAAAGCCATATCTACATAACTCAGTACTTTTTTGCATTTCTTGTTTCTAGCAGTGGATTTTAGTTTTGTTTTCCTGTATTGAACTCCTGGTACCCTTTAACTAATAAGAACCAGGACAGGAGAGTGTTCTTTTGGAAATAGATATTAAGGAGAAAAATATCCACCCACTCTTCCCCGATCCTCCTCACCGAGCTGGTCACTGGGCATCTCCTGGGACATTTGGAATTCAGAAAAGGCATTGAGAAGGAGAAACACTTTTGGGCCCCCATATTAATAGAACCTCTACTCCTGCCACCATAGCTACTCTGTTATGAAGCCTGCTGTGTAAGGATTGTGCAAACGCCTGGCTGTTTACTTTCTCTTTTCTGGTAGACCCTCTGTGATCATTGAGCCAAGACACTAAAATCAACACACTTTTTCCCCACTCCCATAAGGACATCCAAATGATTCTTTGTTTTCAAGATTTCTTTGTAAACAATTGTCTAAATTTGTTCCTTCAAGTCTCTCAACCAATCAAGCCATTTGCCACTTTCCAGGTTCCTGTATATTAAGATGTTCTTTCTCCAATTGCTCTCTGTAACTCACTTGTATCCTCCAGACATAATCAAAACCAATCCTAAAAGTGCCATTTCTTCATTAATGTCCCTGTCTTATGTATGAAAATGCTAAGTTTATGATGGGCAATTCTAGATATAGTTATATAATTCATGTATTGGTAGCATTCAGTGATTTTTTAGAGTTGAATAGCATGCTGGGAACTGTTATTCAAGCAGTGAATATTTCTCTACTGTATATGACCTGGCTGTATTCTACAACTCTAGAAGTTTATGAAGTGACTCTCTTACTATGGTTCACAGAGATTTCATACAGTGTCTTTATCCACTACAAATACCTTTAATAATATGTGATCTGCCAGATCATATATGCGCCAATAGGTAAGGTCACTTGTTTCACAGCCTGAACTTTCTGAAGAGGCTTCATTTGCTACGGACCTCACTCAAACCTGATAGGCTACTGTGTAACCTTTCTGTGTAGGTGGGATGAGCATTCCCAAATGTGGCATTTTATATCCAAAATGTAAAATGGCCTGCTAAGAGCTTGCCTTTCTCTTAGTGCATTGAAGATACAAGGTACAATAAGCTGTCCTTTATTCGGAGGGGGTGTTCCAGCATGGTTCTGAAAATCTATTTATAAGAACAATATGACTTTCCTCTGCAGGCGGGGTTGGGAGCCTAAAAATCTTCACTAATGTGACTTGTTCTGAAACTTTGGAGGGTTATCTCTCAGCCTCTGGAATGTATGTGTCTTATCAGGGCATCCAGAGTACTTGCCATTTTCTACTTATCAGGTGCACTTATGTGGATACCAGATTATCTCTTTAGACAGTGATACAGTTAACAAAGAAATGGGGCAAAGCCATGAAGTGAATTACTGACCTTTACAAGTTAATGTTGATTTATCTTCATTGTCCTATCACATGAGAATTAAAAATAACATTGGCTAGATAGTTTAACACATTACAAGTCCCAAAAGTTGTGTTGAGCTAGTCTAGTGAAAATACTGCATTAGCCTAGCTGCTGTGTGACTGGTGCCAACAGTTAAGGTTACTGTGTCTCACTGCCATGCAATATGATCCATCTGGATTTCATAGGAACTGGGATGATGAATTAAACAGAGATAAGATGGGTGCCAGTAATCTGGCTTCTCTTAAGTCATTTTGTATAGCACTAATCTCTTCCAGTCTATACAGGGTGAAGTATGGTTTCTAATATGCTTAGTTGACTAGAGATGAGGGCAATTCTGTAGCTTTCAATTGACTGTTCATTTTTAGTGTTTCTTGTTTCATAGATATGGAAACCAATATAATGATTCTATTAGATGCTGATTGTATACTCAGGGACCAGGGTAATGACTGGAGGGTGGCGCAGGACACTTTGGTCTCACTGCAAGACGGATTTTTGGCTTTGTATAAGCCTACTCAAACAGGGTCTATTATGGTACCATTTATCTACTGGTATCAGTATCAGCTCAGAACCTGTATGCAATAACCCTTGTGGCAGCTGTGTACTACTTTGTCTACAGGATGCAGTTATTCTGGCAAATGGTCATAGGTCTCATTGACAAAAGGATCAATAGATTTGCTACTGTATATACTTACTGTGACATTGCTGCAACTTTGCTTAACATGAACAGGCCTTCCCTTCCATGACTAGACTCTAGGTCTGAACTGGTTCAAGTCTTGAAAATTGAAAGAGAAATTTTGATTTTCTATTATGATGGATGTCATTGGTCTTCTGTTTACCTACTTTTGAGGTTTTTCACATATCTTATTCAAGCAATGCCCTTCTTAGCTGCCATCTTTCTCACTCACAGGGCACTATAGGTTTATTAGAAAATGCCACAGACATTGTAGGTGAAGATCTGATTGCCATTCTGGCCTTGCTACTCAATACAGTAATCACGTCACTTTGCCTTGGTCATTTAGGTACTGTCATCTGTCTTATGCTATTTTGGAATGCTACTATTTTCGTTAACAGCAGAATCATTCCTTGAGAGCAACCCTGTTTGCAGAAGAGAGACATCATTGTTTTTAGAAACAATATCAGTAACTCCTCTGCTTAGTAAATTCTTTATTGCTTTGGTAAAGAGTGTGTCCTTTAGATCTTCCCAGAATTGGTGAAGGCAGGGGCATAAAGATGGGGCGCCAATAGCTTCTGTTGCATTATTCTCTGCTCCTTGGTCCACCGTGGGGTAAGATAAACTTCTCAATGTTACTTTCTTCCTTATTTCATGGAAATAAGAATATGTCTTTAAATTTTATTTCTGAAAACTTTTTGTAAACAGACAACAAAATGGACAAAAATAATATTGGGAAATTACAAAAGACAAGCATATATAGAAACTTAAAAATAATATTCGTCACTAGTCTTCTTTATGTAAGATCCCTGGTATGCCTGATTCACATATCTTGGATTCCAATTGCACCAGGAACAGATTTATAAAAATACAAAAACTCAGATTTAGCCCTGGGGTAATTTGGTTGGCATAGTAACTAGATCCAGTGGGTTTCTGATTCTCCCATTTTCCACTTCTTAGATTTCCCCACAGTGTAGCTTCAATATTTTCTTTTAGGGCCTGAGTTATGATAATCTGTTGTTATTTAGTCGTTTCCATTATGCGTGCTATCCTCACACTCACACCCAAGGTCTGAACCTACAAGGCAGGGCCAGAACAAAGTACCCTGTGTGGGTCTCCTCCCAAGAAAGTCACAATTGAAAGTAGGCTACATTATCATATTTATTTTGTAATATTGTTAGAAGCATACGTTTCTAGGAGTAATGTCCCATACCCCCAGGAATCCTTCCACCCAAACAGTAATCAGTCTGCTCTACTTGCCCTTCACAAGTGGACTTTAATATTTCCAACAGCTTTTCCTCTATTCCAAGGAACTTCTTCCTCAGGTTAACCCATATTCCCATCAAACTAGTTTGTCTTCAGTGTCTCCTGTTACCAATTCAAAGTTGAACGATTTTCTAGAAATTTACTACTGCAGCTATTCTGCCTAAAAAACAGAAACTTTCTGTCATCGCTAAGAGAAGAGTCTTATTACTAAAAGTACCATATGTCGATGTGAACTTTTCATTTGTTAATTAAAAGATTATATTTCCCTTTGAACATTTTTGTAATTATTGAAGTCATCTGGCAAGATGTGTTTATATCTTGATTACTAAATCAAAATAATAAGGTTTATTAGACTTCATAGAGGATCACAAATTAATCCCATTTTGACCATCAGCTTTTGTATCCATGCTGTTTATGAGTCTAGACTGCTTATTTAAAACCCAAGCCTTCTCTTAGTCATTCAGTAGCAGGAGTTAGTGTCCACTGAAGAGCATACATAAATATTTTGACTAAAATATTGAAATATAGTGCAGAAGGATAATAAAGGAATGATTTCTTTATAGCTGGCTGTGATTTTCAAGACAGCTTCTCTTCCAGAATTTTTTTTAAGATCTTGAAAGTTTTTGTACCCTACCTATGTACTGCTTACTTTTATAAGAACATCTTGTTCCGCAGGAGTGGACAAAACAAAGTGTTGATGAGGAAATTACACTGAGTATATATTCGTTGACGACATTTGTTTCTCAGCTTTAATAGATCTCACATCCTAATGCAGTCAATATCATAACCAACATTCATAAATAATTCTAATATGCCTAAGCTCTTTGATATTACTGAGGAGTTACCCTGTCTAGCTCTCCATGAAGGGTGTGTAGTGCAAAAGAAATGTCATGGGCTTTGCAATTTGACAGAACCAAATTTGCATTTGGCTTGAACATTACCAATGTGTTTGAACTTTGGGAAATTGCATAACCATTTTAAGCTTCAAAAGTCTACTCTATAGAATGGTGATAATGCTTGATTTCATTTGATTGCTATGACAATTAAATACAGTTGAGTAGAATGACCAGTTTATATTAAGATATATTTAATGGTAACTGCAACAGGTCTGTATTGCTGCTTAACGAATTACTGCAAACTTAGCAGCCTAAAGCAGCACACATTTATTTTAAATTACTTTGGGTCATGAGTCTGGGCATGGCTTAACTGGGTCCTCTATGTAAGATCTCAGATGGCCACAATCAATTTATCAGCCAGTTTGTGTCCTTATCAGAAGACTTGACTTGGGAATAATCCATTTCCAAGCTCATGTGGGCTGTTGACAGCAAGATGAAGTTTTATATAATTTAATGTATCACAGAAAAAAATCCTATCACTTTTGCCCTATTCTCTTGGTTAAATGTAAGTCACAAACACCTCCCACACTTAAGGGGAGGGAGCTACCACAAAGGTATGAATAGTAGAGGGCAGGAATCATAGGGTCCTTTTAGAGTTTTACTGTCACAGTGGTTCTGTTATTATCTCTTCAAGTTCTAGATCTCTTAAGCTTTTAAAGCCTTTTAGGCAATGATTGCACAGAACCAAGATCATAGATTCTTGCTCATGAAATTTCTTTCAGTGTTTCTGAATGAAACTAAATGAGTGCGATTTTTGTTTTCCAGTGGGTTCTTATATGTAAAAACAATTTCTAATAGCTTATGAAGTACGACTTCAACTTCTTCCTCAAGATTTCAATACTAGAATACCAAATTCCTCACTTCTGAAATGTAATCAGATGTTTTCTCTAGTTGCATACATGCTTCTCTTATCTAATTATACCTGCATATATAAAATCATTAAAATTAATATATCATATTAATCAAAGAACAGCTTAAGGGAAAATATAGATATATTTAATATATATTAAATATTATAGATTATAAAAGATTATTAAAGATAAATAATTAAAGATTATAAATATATATTTATATATATTTAAATTGCCAGAACACATATTAAAAGTTGTATAACAGTATTGGTTATCAGATGAATACAAATTAAAAACCATGATGAAATACCACTATATACCCACAAAAAAGGTTAACATTTTTCTTAAAAAGATTGGTAATGTAAAGCCTTAAAAAGATTATGGGACAACTAAACTGTCTTATATTGCTTATTGGGGTATAAATGTGTAAAAATATATTAGAACATTTTAACAGTATCAACTTAGACTAAATGTATATTCATTCTATGACCAAGAAATCTCATTCCTAAATGTATAGCCAAGAAAAAAGTAAGCATAAATGCCTACTAAAAGACAAGTGAAAAAATTTATTTTATAATTTTATTGATAATAACCCCAAATGGGGATAATCCAATGAATATCAATGGGCAAATGGAAATATATATTGAGGTATTATCATACAATGGAATAATAAACAACTAAAAAGAGCAAAATACTGATATGAGCAATAGATGTGAATCTAAAAATCATTATCCCAAGTGAATAAACCAGACAGAATAGAACAAATACTGACGATTTATATGAAGTTTAAAATAGGCTGGATTCATAATAAATAGTATAAAATGGTGATAGATGTTTGCATGAATGTTTTCCTCTGAGGCAGGTAATAATTGGGAAGGGGCATGAGGCACTTTCCAGGGACCTGGACATCCTATTTATTATTACGGATCTTGTTTACAGGGGTCTATACATATACAAAATGTATTTAAACTGTATACTTAAGAATAACACAGTTTTTGCACTTTATAGTTTGTATGTTATATTCAATAAAAAAATAAAGGCAAGCATGTACACAGCTTCTTTTGCCTTATTTGGCTAAAGGAGTGTGGAGAAGAGCCTTAGGTGTAGTAGTAAGAGCACAGGACTGGGCTCTTATACTTTCTTCTTTAAATAACCCTTTTTCCTACCTTGACTTTTGTTACTAGAACAAAAACTTCATGAAGTCTGAAATCCTCTACTATTCTGCCTATGGACTAGGGAGTAGCTAAAGATGTTATGAAAATCTTCTTAGCTTTAGTACTGCTAATATTCACAAAAAAGTTTAAGTTTGGCAATTTTACTATATTTACATTTTACTAAGTGGTGTATTTTACTCATGTACAATGTAGACACAAAATTTCCCTTACCCCATCTCGTTTCACTCCCCCAAGAATATATAGGGAGAGATATATATTCTTATAGTTGACATTTTGAATAATCAGAGTCAATAATTACTAAATGACTTTTTCCCATTTTAATACCATCTTCTAATACAACTTCCTAATTATATTCTCTGCTCTATAAAAAGAGGAAGTTAGCTCTAGAAATCTACAATAACATTGACACATACCAGCATATCATGATAACTAACACAACTTACTGTACCATTGAATGTGTTTCTACAGTCCTCAGTTTATCAACTGGTAACTAAACCACATAATATAAATCAAATGAGTGTTTAGCTATAGAAGTATCTAATAATGAAGTCATATTTTGAAACACTCAATACAGAGAAATATTTAGCTATCTTACTCTTATGCTCACATTCTCCCTGTTTTAATTTCTACGAAAATCATTGATATATTTTAAAAGTGTTGGCTTTAAATATTCTATATATTTATGCCTTTGACGGTTTGAGAATTCAATTAAAAGATTTGATTTTAAATACATTCTGAGTGATAGCGGAATTTATCAGATATTTAATTCTTTGAAATTAAAATTTGTCACAAAAATTGAAATTCTAAAACAATGAAAAATAATCCTATTTCTTCCCTTGTAAAAACTCTTCAATAGCTCCTTACTGATCTGGGGATAAAGTTCAAAGAACAGACATATGTGTTGTGTTTTCCCATATGTTAATATAATTAAGTTTGTGCTTCCATATGCAGCCTCAACTCACACTGTTCCCAAATACCACCACTATGTTTAGCCATTTTAATGTTTTCAATTTCTTAAACATAAGCTTTTCTGTTGCCTGTGGACATTTAGAAATTTTAATGATATTATAGTACATTTTAGAAGATAAGTTTTTTCAAATATTGCAATTATATTACCACATAAGAGCCGTTTGAAAATAAGAGAGTTAAATTGCATTATGCAAGAAAATGGAGTAGAATCTAAGCATTACCATTTTGCCTGGCAATATGCCTGTTTTTCAAGAAACATTTCTGGTATTTTTCAAGCCTTTCACATAATTATAAAATATATGCAAAAAAAAAATTACATACAAATGTCCTTCCATTGATCTATTACTATCTTACATAATATTTCATCAGTTTTAAATATATCTAATTTCTGATTATAATCTTACCTTTTTTTTCCTATTTAGTGAATAAATAAGTGAAGTAAAAGATAAAGAAGCAATATAGCTCTTTCGCTGCCTAGCTGTGTGATCTTGGGTGAATGTGGTGGAAACGAAGATGTGTGTCATGTGATACAACACTGCAAAAAGTATTGCTTTCCCATTGGTCTGTCTCTTGTATTGTATGATCTGGGAGATGCCCTTGACATGTCATGAGGACACTAAAATAGCCCTAAGGAGAATTCCGTGTGGCAGAATTGAGACTGCATTCAATGTCCAGATGAAAGTGATGCTTGGAAATGGATCCTCCCCTTTCAGTCAAGCATTGAAATGAATGCAGCCCAGGGAACATCTTGATTACAACTTCATAAAAAGCCTGAGTTAGAGGCACCTTGCTAGCCAGTTGCAAATTCTTAAGCTACAGAATCTATGAAATAATAAATGTTTTCTGGTTTAAGCTACTTAGTTTTGGGGGAAACTTTTGCACAGCAATTGATAATTAATTCAATATGCAAAACAAACAAAAAAACACAAATAAAACAAATATGCTTTACAACTCATATCATGCACAAAACTTAACTCGAAAAGATCATTAAATTAAATGTAAAACTTAAAATAATAAAACTCTAAGAAGAAAATATACGAAAAAATATTTCTGACCTTGGGTTAGGCCACCATTTCAAAAGTAGGACTATGAGCAGTGGTCCTTTTACTCCTCAGAAAGAAAGAGATGTAACATCGGAAACATAAAAATGAAGAGATGCTGTGCTTTAAGAGACACTCTTGAGTGAATCAAAAGGCCAAACATGAAAGATCTTTGCAGTCGTATGTGTGAGTCTTATATTGGTAATATATAAAGACCTCTCAAAACTTAGTAAGACAATAAACAATCCAATAGAAATGATGAAAAGATTTTAACACACACTTCACTGAAGGAAATATACGTCACTAAGTGAAATATATGGATGACAAATTAGCACATGAAAAGATGTTTAATGCCATCTCACTAGAGAGATAAAACTTTAAAACCATAAAGAAATACTCCTATAAGAATATTTTGTTGCTTAAAAACAAACAAAAAACGTGTCCATACCAAGTACTGGCAAGGACACAGAACAAAGAGAACTCTTACTCATTGCTGATGTGAAGCAAAACATAGTAACTGTTATGGGAAAGAGTTTGGTAGTTTCTCATAAAGTTAAATACTGTATAAATTTAACCATTTGATCCAGCAATTCTTTCTCAGGGTATTTACCTCAGCAAAACAAAAGCTTTTTGTTCATACAAAACCTGTAGGTAAATGTTTATAGTAGCTTTCTTAATCATTGCAAAAGCTGGAAAAAAATTGAAATGTCCCTCAACTGGAGAATGGATAAAGGCAGTATTTGTGAAATCAGCAGTAAAAAGGAATGAACTATTGACTCATGCAACAATATGACTGAATCCCAAATGCTTCATGATAAGTAAAAGAAGACAGACCCAAAGCACTGCATATTATATTATATCATTCCACTTATATGCTATCACAGAATATGCACAATTTTTCAGTTTTGTACATTATTCTTTAATATAAAAAATGTAATAAAATCAAATGGTTAAATAATTTCTCAATCATCATAAATATTTGATATAGATGAACTTTTAATATAACATATTAGAAAATGTTTATATTTATAGGTCAAGTTTAATTTAGGCAATCATTTTATTCATAATATTTCACCAAGTAGGCAGACCACAAAAAAGTATGTTCAAGAAAAATCTAGGAAATAGCTTTTTACTTATGCTTTTCTTCCAGTCTGCAGCATTTCAAAGACTTACATTTGCATACTGGAGAACAATTTTGGCCCATGAAAGATTAGGGTCAGATCACATATAAATTGACTCAGGATGTTCTGAATTCTACTTTAGCTTTTTCCTAAGTGTTATTCATTAATTTATACTATGTATTAAAAATAGTCACTTCAACCATTTATGAGGTTCAAAGCAATGAAAATAAGGCAGTGAAAGTATCAGAGCTGGTGAGTTTGTTAGTGCTTATACTTTGCACTTGTTAGTTCATTCATTCCTTTTGCTAGGTATTTATTCAGAATTATTTTAATTACTACCTATTTAGAAATATTATTGAAAGAGCTGATAATTTAAGGTGAATAAGATGCAGAAATTATCTTCACATAGCCTATGGGATAAAGGAAGAAAGAGGGAAACAAACCATATCATATTCTGTTATTAACATATCTTATATATTATATCCTACTATACCATAGTATACTATATCATATTGCATTATATTATATTGTATTTTAAACAAAATTATGATAGTGTATGTATGTCTTTTTTAGGAAAATATAAAGGAATGTGAAAGCACTATACACATAGATGCCTTGATGAATTCAGTTGTATAAAATAAATCTGCTTTTATTACTTCCATAGTTTTGGGCTTAATTATAATAATCACAATGAATGGATTATACACATTTTGATATAATTGCAGATTTTATGGATAAAATAGGGCAAGACATTAAGGTCACTTTCAGAAAAAAAGTCAAAATTATATTAGTATCACTAGAGTCATTTAATTCAAGTTATTATAAAATATAAACATGCTTGATAGATCTAAGTTTCATTACCAACTTAATTAGCTAGGATTTTATTCTGTAGGAGAAATGTCTTTAACTTTGCATTCCATAATAAATAATTTTGCATGCATTCAATAGAAGAACTTTTATGATAGGTAAATGTAGGTTTGATGCTGGTGAATGATTACTGATTTATTTTTTTATAATGCCACACTATTAAATTAATGAGATTATAGATAGCCATTAAAAATGTCTTGGGGTAAAGGCCAACAGTTATACCCCAGAGATGCCAGATGTGGTAGCCAGGAAGTACAATGATGTCACATTTTTGTTGTTGAAGAGGGGTAACAGCTCAGTGTGTGTGGTGCATGTTTATCACCCCAGGATAGCCTCTCACCTGTCTCTGTGAGGACCAATCCTGGGAGGAAGCTGAATAAAAATGAAATAAAAATAAAACTATAAAGAGAAGGTGTTTGACCAAACCCTCCACATCTGATGAGTTGGTCTGGCTAGAGAAAATTCAATTCTGTGTACAAGAAACAAGGCTTTAGTCTAAAAAAACCAAAACTAGCATTTCCTAAAGACCGTAAACATAACACTTGTGTGTAGATATACTTTATGGAAATTCTCTCGCCATCTAAAACAAAAATTGTGTTGTGTTATGGGCTGAACCGTGTTCCCTAAAAATTTAGATGTTGAAGTTCTTACCCACAGAACCTCACAATGTGATTGTATATGGAGACAGGGCCTTTAAAGTGGTAATTAAATTAAATTGAGGTCATGTGTGTGGGGCCTAATCCAATATGACTGGTGTCCTTTTAAAAAGGGCAGATTAGGATACAGAGAACACACAGACCGAGGGGTGACTGTGTGAGGACACAGCAAGAAGGAAGCCATCTTCAAAGCAAGGAGAGAGGCCTCAGAAGAAACCATACCTGTTTATACCTTGATCATGGACTTCCAGCCTCTAGAATTCTGAGAAATACATTTCTATTGTTTAAACCACCTAATCTGTGGTTTTTTGTTATGGCAGCCCGAGAAAACTAAGACATTCTCATTCCTCCTTCCTTCCAGACCAATTTCTGCCTCACCCCCACAGTTTTACAAAGCAGGACCAGATTAGTCTTTTTAGAATACAAGCCACATTGTTTCACATCTCTGCCTTAAAACTTCAAGGTTATTGAATAAATAAAAATTATCTAGCATGTTATATAAAATATTTCAGAAATTAGCTCCAAACTATTTTTATAAGCATTTGTAACCTGCTTATCATTCCCAAAACACGTCTTGTTCTTTCATTTTTCCTGTTTTCCCGCCTTTGCAGATGTTAAGCCATCTCCTTAGAATGTCCTTTCTCTCATTTTCTAGCTGGTCACTTTTGATTCTGCTCCAAATCCTATCACAAACACCTCTTTTTTCAAACTTTATTTGACTACCTCCAGTCAGAAATATCTTTCTCTCTGTATTCCACAGAATTGTGTCCTTATTCATTCATTCTCAAATATTAATTAAATGCTTATTGAAAGCCAAGCACTCTGCTACATAAGGGGAAACAACAATAAACCACATGGAGCTTCATGAACCTTATATTCTATTGGAAGATAGGTATTAAATTAAAAATTATATATTTTTTACAATTATTGCAGCGCCTTTTTATTAATTCATTCATCTTCCTTAGGTTGTGCACAATGCATTTGTAAGTATTCATAGGAATAAATGATAAGTGTTGAAAATTAAGAATAAATTTATACACAAACAGGGATGATATTGTTTATAGGCAGAGTCAGAGGCTTCCTACATCCCATGATGCCAAATATCTTATTTGCCTAGGACCCTATCCATCTGCTTGGTAATTGTTTATCTGTTACAAAGAAAAAAAGTTTATAAATAATATAAAGAAAAATGTGCAAATTGCAAATATAATGATATTTTGACATATCTATGCAAAGATGTGACTTAGATCAATGTCCTGAAGCATTCCCCAAATGTTTTCTTTTAATAGTTCCATAGTTTCAGGTTTTAGATTTAAGTCTTTCATCCATTTTGATTTGATTTTTGCATATGGCAAGAGTTGAGGGTCTAGTTTCATTCTTCTGTATATGGATATCCTGTTTTCCCAAGTACTCTTTATTGAAGAGTCTGTTCTTTCCCCACTGTATGTTCTTGGCACCTCCGTCAAAGATAAGTTCACTATAAATGTGTGAATTTACTTCTGGGTTCTATATTCTGTTCCATTGGTCTATGTATCTGTTTTTATGCCAGTAACATGCTGTTTTTGGTTACCAAAGCTCTGAAGTATGACTTCTCTTTTTTTCCTAATCTTAAAAAGAAAATCGTAGAGCGCACCCATTTTTCTTCAGCAAATAATGTAAAATAGATTGCATTTACATGATTAATTTCCCAGGACCCTTGGTTCTTTCGGGATGGACTAGATGGCTGGTATCATCCCTTAGAAAATCATCTTGATCTTGATGGAGGGTATATTAAGAAATAAAGGTAATATTTTCCTTTTTTATTTTTTAATTCCATTTCTCCATGAACTTTCTGAAGTCCCCTATTATATGCGGTGTTGATTTGAAAGATTATAAGGCACAAAGTACTCTTACTTCATACAAAATGCCACCATGTGAGTTTAATCATTGAGAGAAATAGAATTAAATTGTTTAACTATATTTCTATTACTAGTACAAAGAGTAACAGTATGAAAGATAAATTTAACATGAGGGTTTCCAACTAGAAATATGAGCTTCTTCTAAATTCATTTAACTGAACACGTCATATTGATGAAAAAGAAAGCCTATGCATTATTTTTTATTTTTACTTTGTAATGTAAAAAAATAAGAGAACCCTAACTTTAAGAATGCATGTTTTATATATTGAATTATACTTGTTACTAGATTTACCAATGAAGCCCAAAAATAAAGTGAATCAAATGCTTCGTAAGTATAATTACTTTGTTCTGGTAAAAGAAACAAAGCCTGCTCATACTGAGACTCACAATACATGGAGACAGGTTAGAATAGCAGTTGGGAGCTTTGGATTTTGACCATTCCGACCTTTTAATTCTTGTCTTATCATCTATTAAGTAAGCGTAAGATTTTTGAAAGCTCATTTAACCAATCTGACCTTCAGTTCCTTTATATGCAATATTGGTATAATAATGTCTTATCTTAGAGGGTTATAATAAGAATAAACGAAATAGTATACATGAAAATGTAACTCACATATTTTAAGTACTTAGAAAATGGTAGCTATTATTATTTTTAGGTATTTTAAAATACCAATAAATATTCCTCCAAATATCTTGCCTTTAACAGAGAGGATTTTCTTCACAGTGAAATTCATCTTAAAGATAACCAGATTAGAAAACATATTTTCTGCTAAAGCTTTGGCTACTTTCAAACTACTCTGATAATAAGTAAATGTCATCATTCTTTGTTTCTCCAGTCAACAAGCAAAATGACTTAAAAATCCCCAGAAATGATTGCCATTACCTGTGCTCTTGACTAGTCTACTTTTGCTTTATTGGACCACTTCTATTTCTTGGAAGTCATTGCTTTTTTTGTTCTTTGTTTTCAGAATCAGATTGGTGAAGCCAAATTTCATTTCCTGTTACAATTCTTTGAAGAAATGTTTCAGGATCTTGATCCCACCTGTTTAAAATTTCTATTGAAAGCTTTCCTTTTGTCTGCAGCTGATCTGAGCTCAATGGTTTTGGCATCTGTTGATTGGAATGTTTGTTCAACTTTAATTTTTCAGTCAGAATTGTGTAAGCTGAATCAATTGAGATGTTTATGGTGCTGGCTATTGTTTGTGTGGTTAATCATTGATCCTTTTTTATTAGAGCACAAACAAGATGAATTTTTCCTTGCAAATTGAAGTGGATGGTCTGTCTGTATCAGGCACCAGGGTCAAAACCAAATATTATACCAAAAGACTCTCCTAGCAGAGACCTACGTGTGTGTGTGTGTGCATGTGTGTGTGTGTGTGTGTGTGTGTGTGTGTGTGTGTGTGTGTGTCTATAATTTCAGGATTAGTAAGAGACATCTCTTGGGAGAGGTAGGAAAGATATATATGAGGAGATGAATTTATTCTTAAACCCAAATTATAGCTGACCCTTAAACAACATGTGTTTGAACTGCACAGGTTCACTTATATTAGTAAAAGGATATTTTTTAACCAAACATGGATAAAAAATGCAGGATTCTAAGGATGCAAAACTCACCTGTATGAGTTCCTAATTTTTGTGTACTTAAGGGTTCCACAGGGCCAATTGCGGGACTTGAGTTTGCATGGATTTTGGTATATGTGACAGGTCCTAGAACAAATCCCCTTTGTTTATTGAGGGATAATCATATGGTAAACAGTTATCAACTTTATATAAGAGGGAACTAAAGCATTACCTAAAAAATCTACATAAAAATTAAAAAATTAAAAAAAAATAATCTTGCTGACTACATTCTAAGCAGTACATTTATCCCTGGTGGGAATAAGAAAGACAGTGAAGAATTAGTAGATAATGGATATACTCAATCACAATTTTTAGGCCAATAGAACATCAGAGGCACTTTTTGATACTGAATGAATTGACTAGTCAGATGAAGCTAACTACCTGAAAATTCAACTTTCCAGCACATTTTTAGTCTGTGAAGAACCAACTAAAACTGGGGGGCCCAGAAAATAAAATTAAAATTTCAGCAATAAAATAAACTGAAGCTAAAATAGCAATAATCTCAACACTGAGGCAGGAGGAACTGGAGAGCATCTTTGCTATAATTTATCTCCAAAAGAGGCTTGGCTATTAGATATTGCCTTCTCTCTCTACTTCCACAGCAACTTCCACCTCTGTATGTCTTCTTTCCTTTTTCTTCCTCAATGTCCTTGTTGCCACTGTAAATCTTGCCAAAGAGAATTGGTATGGATTTTGTTTTCAGACTGAATACTTTGGGAAATTATTCAAGCCTTCAATTACTAAGTCAGGAGTGAGATAAATTATGTATGTTTAATTTATCAAGTGGCGACTTTTGCCTTTCTTTTGTTCTAGTTGTACCATTTTCACCTTACACATTAGTGTTCTCAGAATGAAATAGCTTATGAAATTGAAAGTTGGCTCATAACCAAAACACTCCATATTTTTGACAATTCTTAGTTGAGAAATATTACTTTTGCAGATCAATGTCAAATGACTAAGCTCATAAGTGTTGTTTCCTAAAGCTTAAAAAAAATCAATACTTATATCCCTCTGGATTTCTTCAGCCAGTGACAGCTGAGGTATTGTAAAGCAGGTGGTTATAAATCTCAAGTAGACATTTATAGCCACGAAGATCTCAATGTTAATAACCCCACTGACCAACAATTGTGCCAACCTTTTCTGGATACCAAAAGTAAAGCAACCAGACCACCTACCAGTAAAACAACTAGAAAAATAAAATGACTATGCCAAACTGACTTGTTAACATGAACTCTGGTTTAATTTATATTTTTAAAATAGAGATTTTCTCTTGTTTGAATACATGCATCCTATACCCTTGTTCACGGAATAACTGTCAAAACTTATTTATATTGAGTCTAATGGACTAAATTAGAAAATGTGCCTGATTTCTAAATTACATATCTACCTTTTACCAAGACATCTGTTTCATCAGTAAAACTATGTCCTTATCTACACTATGTCTTGTAAACAGATATATGCACCCAAACCGTAGAGATTTAAATGAAAATCAATTGAACCACATATTTGTGTTGTTAAAAACACAGGTCATGTTGATTTAAGCCATTTATCTATTGATGGCAATTACAGCAGAAGACATAACGAGAAATTGAAATGAGGCATCTCATTATCTATCAGAGAAAAACAAAATATGTTCCATCTTTATTTGTAGCAAAATTACCTATTTAGCTCCTTTCACGCAGGAGACTAAAATATCACCATAAAGCATTTCTTAATGAAGACCTGGGATTATATCAATGGTCACCAGACTTTCCACTCCTACAAAACATCATGCTTACAAAAGAATTAATAGACCAGGATGACAACTTCCATGTCAATGTGTGAAAACCCTAGTGGCTTCTGGCATGGAACTTACAAGTACCATGCTCTTTTTGTCTCTGTGCTCTGGTGTTTAATAAAAGTGTTCCCTCGATTCATGGAACTTATAGCATAAAAGGTATCTGGAGGAATAAGGAATGCAGTCAATATATTCTTCGTTATCAAGTGCCACTCTGCAGTTACAGTTTTCTTATCCTTGGAACTTAAATATTGAACATAACTTTTAGGTTTTTCCTCTATGGAGCATTCTGTATAATTACATTACAAATTCTAAGGATACTTCTATAAAGTGATGTGGCTGATGTTGTGATTTATTCTACTCATTTGGATCTTTTTGTCTCAGTAGTGCTGAAAAGTTTGTCTTAATTAGGTATTCACTGCTTCTCAAGTTACCAATGCTCTGTGGGATACAGTAGTTGGAAAAGAAGGAATGGAATCATCAAGAATAACTTTAGGGCTTTATTTTTGACTTTTGTTTGACCTTGGAGAAGATAATACTCTTTTAAAAACAAGAATAATAATGCTTGAATGTCAGTACCTGTAGATCATACTAAATAAGTATTCAGGCATCTTAATCTATTTGTGTTGCTATAAAGGAATTCCTGAGGCTGGGTCATTTATAAAGCAAAAAGGTTTATTTGGCTCATGGTTCTGAAGGCTGTACAAGAAGCATGGTGCCAGCACCTTCTTCTGCTGAGGGTTTCAGGCTGCTTTCATTCATGGTGGAAGGTGAAGAGGAGCTGTCGTGTGCAGGGATCACATGATGAGAGAGAGAGAGAAAGCAAGAGAAAGGGGAAGATGGTACGAGGCTCTTTTAAAGAACCAACTCTCACGGGAATTAATGGAACCAGAACTCACTCCTTACTGTGAGGATGGCACCAAGCCATTTGTAAGGGACCTGTCCTCATGACCCAAACACCTCCCACTAGACCCAAACTCCAACAATGGGGATCAAATTTCAGCAGGAGGTTTGGAGAGACAAACATCCAAAATATAGCACCAAGGTTATGCTAAAGTATGTTGAGATTACACCCATTGTACATTTTTACCTTAATGTCTATACTTTTTGGTGCATGGTAAATATTACAATAAATTGTAGTTAATAGCCTGTGAGGACAGAGAAATTTTCCTTTTGCATCGGTTGCCTATAATAAGCAAAAAAAGCACATAGGTTTTTTTGGTTAAACATAAATGAACTTTGAAGATGATCTGAAATATAGTTCCATTTTTAACATAAGGATTTAAGGCTTTTTCTTTTTCTGAATGTGTGATTAAAAGTAAGATTACAATTCAATAAAGTCTTCCAAATATGTCTTATCTTCCTTTAACATTGTGTCCTTACGTCAGTAGAGTGCCTATATTACCTGGCAGAGAAGAATATGTTTTCCTTCTTTTCATATAATAAAACAGAGAAATTTGGGAGCTTTGAAAAGCCTAGAACTGTGATGTGTTATTTAAAAACATAGACTTTCATTCAAACTGAATCTGTAAAGATCCTGGCTCCATCTCTCAGCAGTCCCTCTGAGTGTCAGTATTCTTATTTATGAAGTGGGGACAATAAGAATACCTTCCATAAAAAGTTTACTTTTATGCTTGAATGCATTAATGTAGGTAAAAGCCTTAAAACAACATCTGGCACAAAATAAATTATCTCTAACAACTATCTTATACTGTAATGCCAGAAAAGTTTGAAACATTTAAACAAACCAGGAAAGTCATATATTTGTGTTTTCTATTAATGGCTTGAAACAATGAAAAATACTTAATTTGAAACAATCAAATGACAATAGATATGCAAACTAATCTTTTATAAGTGTGTTACCTTGTCTCTCTTCTATTGGACAAAAGGAGGTTCCGAGAGAGCCTAAGTTAACATACGGAATTAGATTCCTAATTTTTTCTTGTAATTTAGGCTTTAAAAGGAGGAGGGATTTTTTATCATTGCTTTTTAAAACATTCTTACAGAGTTTTACCTGAAAATATAATGGTTATGAGGTGAACTTAATTATCAACTAAACTATGTGGCCTTTTTTGATCTCAGAGAAAGAGAGAAGGGACTGATTTCTTTAAGACTTCACAGGACTCAAGGCACAAGGAGCATTATCTTCAGTGTCTAGGTGAGAGGGTGTGAGAGGTAACTTTGGAAACAGGCCATTACTCATAGACCTGACAACTCGACAGAGGACTGGGAGCTGTGCAAGCATCAGGAGACATGGACAGTGACATTCAAATTTGAAGCACTGTCAACAGTGGCTACTACGAAACTCTACTAAGCAGCTTGCCACATAGAGAGATGTGACAAGGATGAGATGAAATAAAGAGAAGAATAATAAAAGATGAAAGATACTGGGTAATAATTACCCCCCACTACACACACACACACACACACACACACACACACACACACACACACACACGTGGTTTGTGAGCAGTATGAGATATGCCTTGGAACCCGCTCCGAATCATTGGAGGCTTTAGAAAGTAAGCACCTTGCAGAACAGCTGGCTGTTCCTAAGACCTCATTTGAATTCACAGACCTGGGAATCTTAAGTTTGCCTACATCTTTGTTTAGTGACTATTGACTCCACAAAGGATGCTGCAATTTTCAACAACAACAAAAAGCTTTACAAAGTCTGGCAGAGGCAAATGGTAAATTCGCTTGATGTTGTGACATATTAACCATTTCTGTTGACTACTGAATCTTCAGGAATAAATAATATTTGTCTTGTCCACTGATGGTTTTAAGTCACTCCTTAGTAATCTTTTCCATAAATTTCCAGCACTTAGAAAACGATAATTTTTCTTTTTTAATGTGCATTATTAATCCATATTTAAAGTTATAAAATGGTCTTATAAAGCATATTTATAAGCACACTGAGGCACATGTAGATATTTTAAATAAAATGCTCTCATACTATTAATGTTTCTTTGCAATTTCTTTTCTCACTTAAGTGTAATAAACATCATCTGGAAAAAGAGGTATAAATTTAATATTACTTTTTAAACCTACATGGTATTTCATAATGTTATGTTAAACGTCAGTAAGCATTTTTCAACTTGTGGATGTTTTGGCCCTTTCTAGTTTTTTGTCACAATAAGCATTGATATATGTAATTATCCTGGTATTATATTTTTATAAACTGGATCTTCTCCTCTATTACCTTTCCAGAAAAACAATTGCTAGATCAAAGAATAGGTGCATTTTAAATACTAACAAATTTTCCCAGATATTTTTTCTGTTGGGCTGTTTGGCACTTTCTCATAAATTTGTAAGAGTATTTTGTTTATTATGGTATTTTATCTTTTAGAACTCTTAGTTATAAGAAACACAATTAATTCAGGCTAAGTTAAACAACAACAACAACAACAAAAATTTATTATACTGTACTGGATAGTTCAGCAGATCATTGAGAGGACAAAATAGTAAGGGAAACAACACCCCAAATCATTTCATTTCACAGAATTATAACCAGGAAGATAGTTACCAAAAAAGAAAAAACAGCTATCTGTCTTTTGCACATTATGTGACTAGTTTTGTAGTTAAAGTTTGAAAGTTGATTTGGGTATATCTGATTAGGGAGCTTAGGTCACATGCTTGGGTCATCTTTGCAAGAGAGGCTGAAAAACGAATATAATTGGGAAAGAATTTTCCGGGCAGGAACAACCGGAAACAGCATACCTGGCATGTCTGCCATACAGCGAGCTGGGTTAGGCAAGGGGAAGTGTAAGCAAAGGATCAGGAAGGGTAAGCAAAGGATCAGGAATGGAACAAAAGCCAGGTGAAACAGGACTTAGGAAATCACAGTAGGTACTTTGGATTTTCTCTAAGTGAGACATAGAACCACAGGAGGAGTTGAAGCAGAGAAGTAAAACTAATTGGCTTACATTTCCAAATGTTTATTCTGACTCCTGTGTTGAAAATAGACTGAAAGGAACAAGACAGAAAGTAGAGATGCAGGCAGAAGAGTCAGATGATTAGTGAAGTAACGCAATTGAGAGAAGTAGCTTTAATCGGAGAAGCAACAGTGGACCTGGTGGCAAATAGAGGCATTGTGGCTGCGATTGGAAGGTAGAGACAATATTACTTCCTAATGAATTAAATGTGTGTGCAAGGAAAGAAACGTGAGTTAGAGATAACTTCAAATTTTCTGCCTGAATAAACAGAAATAGTTGCCATCGGTTGGTATGGGTGAAACTATAGGTGGATCAGCTTTAGGTGTATGTGAGTAGTAGGAAGCCAGAAATTCAGGTTTTGGAACTTTTGATTTTGAAATATATATTGAATATTCAAATGGAAGTGAAAATAGGAGTTGGAAGGTCAAGAAAGTGGCCTGAGATGGAGACAAATATCTGCATTACTTTCAGGGGGTTTTGAAGCCATGATAATGAATGAGGTCATCAAAAGCAATAGCATGGATACTGAAGAGATGTCCAAGGCCAAATACCTGCAATACACCAATGTACACAATTTGGGGACAAGCAGAGAAACTACCAAAGGAGACTGAGAAGGAGTGACAAGTAAAACAGGTAAAAAATCAAAAGCATGTGATATCCAGCTCTAGGAAGCACAAATGGCAATTTCGTGCAAATCAAAAATGTGTCCTTTCCTCATGGCACAGTACTGCCATCTGCTGGAAAAGATTTGTAAAAACTATATTAAGATTCTATGGCCCCAAGAAAAAATGTTCCTCGTGCTAAGCTGTAAGCAGTGGGGAAAGCGTGTGAAATAGTTTAAGGCTTATAAGTATTGAGAACTATAGATTTAGCAACCTGAAAGATGTGATGACCTTCACAAACGTAGTTTTGAAGTCATAGAAATGAAAGTTTAATTTCTGTGGATTTAAAAGAAAATGAAAGGATATGATTGTATACTTATTGTGTAACTTTTAAGTTATGCAAAGAATTGCATAACTTATTGTTGACTATAGTAACTTTGTTGTACTATCAAGTATTTTTCTTTCTATATAACTATCCAAAGACATTTTTTTCACCCATTAGCCAGAATAACTAAAAGAGTGGAATTGGAATGTTCCTAATACAAAGAAACGATAAATGCTTGAAGGTGATGGATACCCCGATTACCCTGGTTTGATTATTATACATTGTATGCCTGTATCGAAACATCATATGTACCCAATAAATATACACAACCATTATATACCCATAATAATTAAAAATAAAAACTTAAAAAAATGTTAAAAATTGTAGATAGCGATCACTGACAATTCTATCAAAGAATTCTGTTGGAAGGGGAGGCAAAAAAATAGGTCCGTCAGTATCCAAAAGGGAAGTTGCTTCAGTAGAGTAGGGTGGAAAAAATTGGTGATGAAGGGGAAGGAAGGAAAAATTAAGACAGTGATATTCTGTAGTAAATGAGAGAGAATGCGATCTAAGGCACTAATGAAGGAATTGGCTTTAGAGAGAGGAATATATAGTTCATGCATAGGAAGTGGTGAAAAGCAGAGCATGTGGGTGAAGATGCCAGAAGGAGGGTAGATGTGGTGATTAAAGCCGTGAACGTTTTCTTCTTTCCACAGGATAGTAAGCAGCAAGGTTAGCAGAAGCAAGTGAGGAAGAAAAAGGAGATGCAAGAGCCCTTTTGTAGGGACCGTCCCTGGGCAAAAATTGGCTTAAGCCCAGAGTCAGCGAAACTGGATGTGCTCTCCTTGGGGCCAGAGGTCAACAGGTCTGGACACGGCCTGTTGAACAAACAGAACTATTCCTCATGACAGACAGCTTTATGGCAGATAGCCAAGGGCCTGGGGTCTTGCAAACAAGCCAAGGCACCTCATTATCCTGCACACGGTGATGAGGTCAAGAAGTTAGGATGCAAACATCCGCTTCCCTT